>VWZK01010802.1:176176-193050 GCA_013396935.1 Baryphthengus martii | reverse complement strand
AAGGGGAGGGGGAGGCCGGGGACAGAAGCTGAGGGACAGGCGGGGAGGCCGAGCGAAGAGCCCTGGACCGCCTGGGCCTGTCTGTGTCCCCCCCCTCCCCGCCCCAGCCCGGCGACCCACCTCCAGCATCCCTCAGTGAAGAGCAGCTGGTGCCTGCTGCCGAGAGCGGGTGGGAAAAGCTCCCAGGGAAGCGTCGGTATTTTTAATTACAAAGCGCTCAGGGCAAGGCGNCGGGTCAGCCCCGGCCCCGTTACCGCCTGGCCAGGGAATTTCGATTCGTTCTTCCCCTTGCCTTACGCTCTGACAGATATTTCCACTCTGGGTCGTTTGTAAAAAATCCGATTTTCTCGTTGGAATCTCCCAGTACCTCCCCCAACCTACCCCTAAATCAAACAAGGACAGATCTCCTCAAATAAAAGCAGTTCCCGATCCACTGCTAAGAATAATTACCCTTAGAATTTATTTTTTTTTTCCCTGATAAGTGCATCCAAATTATAGATAGCACAGCAACACGTTCAGCGGGCAGTGTACCGCGCCCAAACTTATTTTTCCGTGTGATCTGCACCAAAATCTACTGACCCACCGACGGCTGCAGCCCCAGAGCGGCGCTCCCACGCGTGTCCCGGGGCCACGGCAGCGGCTTTACCCCCATCCCGCTGCTGGGAGCGCCCGTTTCCAGGGCAAAGGGAGGAGGACGCCTCCCCCCCGCTTTCTTCAGCAGGTTCATTCGCGGAGGGGTGCAGGAAGGGGAACATAGTAGCATGGAGGTTTTTTTTGAGAGGGAGAGAATTCAGGAAAGACGTGGAAAAATCCCTTCCAGAAACGCCCCGAAAAGGGAGAGGAACAGGACAAGAGGGATTTGCAAATAACGTGCTCGGCTGCTTCTGCTGGGCATGCTGGCTGCCGCCCCGCCGCCCCCCGCCCCGCTCGGGTACCGGGGGCCCGGGGGGTCCGGGCTCGATGGCCCCGGCGGCCACTCCGGAGCTCCCCGGCGGGCTCAGCTTCCCGGCGCTGCCGGGTCCCGCATCTCCGAGCAGATGTAATTCCCACAGCGGCTCAGGGCCGCTCCTCCAGGCTCCTGGACTATCGCTGTGACCTTTTCTTTTCTGTTATTCGTTCGCTTGTTTATTTTTTTAAGCCTTCCAGGAACGCTGCTTTTCCTTATTGTTTTTTTGTGATTTTTTTTTTTTTCTTTTGGGCTCCCACAAAGAATCCGATCAAGTCTGATTATGTCAGAGCCATGCCTGACTAAGGGCTCGCAGATTCCCCCCACAGGATAGGTTTTTCTCTTTCTTAGGAAAGTTACTCTTTCCTACAGAAAAGAAAAAGTTGCTTTTTCTTATAGAAAAAAAAAAAAATTGCTTTTTCTTACAGCAAGGACCCAAGAAAATCTGCAAGCAGGCCTGGATGTACATCCCATGAGGATGCCATTTATTTATTGTAAAGTCTTGTGCTGAGGCAGAGAAACTTGAGTCTCAAACAAGTGATTGCCCCAATTCATGCAAAGCCACAAAATCTGCTTCCCACCGGGAGCTGGGGGGTGAGATCCTGGCGGCCTCTGCCCCTCTCTCCAACGAGCAGCTCAGCAGCACCAGCCACCCCCCGAGGTAAGCGGCTCAGACAGCCCCTGAGTTTCAGGCAGAAGTATCTACTGATAGACACAGGGACACAAGTGGCTGGGATGTCTCCAGGTCCTGAGCTTCTTCAGCTTCCCCTGGAGCCGGCAAGAGCCACGGGAATCAGGCCACAGGGATTCGGACCGGTGAGTCAGAAACTCTGGTGAAGTGCAACCTGGTCTCCACAGTGCATGGCCAATGATCTTGACATAGCGAGAGACCTCTGCCCAGCAGCCATCCTCAGCTTCTAGGGATCATCCACCCATGAAACCTTCTCATCGGGACACAATTGCAGCCAGGACATGGGAGAGTCACTGAGAAAGTCTGAAAAGGAGAAATGTCTGAAGAGCTTCCTTAGGAAACCCTCCTTGGGTCATGACTCAGCGAGAATTGCCATCTGTCCTAGAATCATAGAACGGTTTGGCTTGGAAGGGACCTTTTAAAGGTCATCGAGTTCAACCTCCATCTTTGGTGGCTTAAAGATCAGATGGACAAAAAAGAGGGAGTAAACCCAACGGCAACAATGCTAAGGGCGATGAAACAAATGCTGAGCCTCCGCAGCCTGGGATCTCAGAGACAGCCGATGGCTGCGCCGGTGCCGGGGCAGAAGGACAGACAGACAGACCTTCCCCAAGTCAGAAATGACAGTCCGGTCAGCTGAGCCCCAGGGCCACCTGTGTCCTCCCTGCTGCTCAGATTTATAAGGTGTAACATTTTAATAAAAAACACACACACCTCTCCACTTTGGTGCATTAAGAGATTTCTAGCAAAACGCAGTAATGTTGCTATAAATTTCCCTCCCAGCACCCTCACAAGTAATAACTCAAGCCCCAGCATTTTGTATTTAATGTTTATTTTGATGGCTGCATTCCAGAAAGAAAAGGGAAAAAGAGGCAGAATCTACTCAACCACTCTCCCTGTTGCTATTAGCCTGATGTTTTCAATAAAATTTAGTGCAAACTGGGAAACAAACACTTGGAAAAAGAACGGAGGAAAACAAGCACACTTGGGCAAAACTCTCCTAGACATCTGCCAAGGCCTGGGTTCAAATCCTGGCTTAAATTACAGATGTCCTGCCACGGGGACTCATTACATCCTCCTCCCTTGGCCTGTTCCAAGAGCACCCCAGGGAGCTGTACCTGCGCTGAGCAGGGCTCAGGGGTGGGATGCTCTGAAGGATCGAGACACGTGGAGGCTGGGGGTTAAAATAGCCAAGGCTGGAAGTTAAAGACTGAGGCTCCTTGGCCGAATAACGCGGGGCAGGACACTAGGAGTGCTGCCAGTCGTGCCTGAAGTACGTGGCAGAGCTATTTAAAGCTTGCAGAGCACCTGCTCCTCTGGGAAGCCACCAGCTCTTCACGTGCACCAGCACTAAGCCCACACTTGCCACGGAAACCATGCAGACAGATGGTGGTGCACCGCCGCAAGCCACGCTCCGAGAGATGACTCCCAGCTCCGGTGAGAGCAGCTTCAACCCTCCTACGGCGGTGAATATTTGCCCAGATGCGATTTAAACCTCTGATGGCTTACCCAGAAGCAGCAGCCCTCAAATCTGACTTGATTCAGAGGCGGTTAACAAAAATGTGCTGAGAGCAGCAGCCCTACGTCACCAGGTCGCTAACTCATGCGAGATGCGTCCCAGGCTCGCGGCGAGCACCTGCGTGTGAGCTCTGCGCGGGCTGAGCCCGCAGACCTGCACGGCCAGAGCACGTGAAACCCCTCTTTGTGCACCAGACCAGGAGAAGCCAATGGGCTTAAGGAGATTTAAATGCTGCAGAAGCTTTTGGGTTGCCTTTTCTGCAAGGCACCATTTGTCTCGTGCTCCCTGCCCAGTAGCCCGGGGATGCGCTGGTGTGGCCCTGTCTCTGCCTTTGGGTGGGTTAACCCAGCTGTGGCTAGATCTGGAATTTTGTAGAGTCAAAGAAACATAGAATTGTTTTGGTTGGAAAAGACCTTTCAGATCATGGAGTCCAATGGTTAATCCAGCACTGCCAGGGCACCGCTAACCCCTGTCCCTCAGCACCACATCTCCACGCCTTGGAAACCCCTCCGGGGATCAGGGAGACTCCAGCCCTGCCCTGGGCAGCCTGGGACAGGCCTGGACAACCCTGCAGGGGAACAAATTGTTCCTCAGCTCCAACCTAAACCTCTCCTGGGGCAACTTGAGGCTGCTTCCTCTTGTCCTGACAGTTGTTCCTTGGGAGCAGAGCCCGACCCTCCCTGGTTCCAAGCTCCTGAATTTCAGAGAGTTGTAGAGAGCCAGAAGGTCTCCCCTGAGCCTCCTTTTCTCCAGGCTGAACAAGCCCAGCTCCCTCAGCTGCTCCTCACCAGACTTGTGCTCTAGACCCTTCCCCAGCTCCATTGCCCTTCTTAGGACTTCCAGATTTCCTTCTCTTCCCAGATCACTCAGGACCCCCAACAGATTCAGCGACTGACCTTATTGCCACTGTGATATTTCACTGAACCTTCAGTGCCTCCACACACTCCCTTAGGATAAGCTCCACTAGCTCCTGAAGGCTCAGCCACCTCCCCTTCCCACAAAGCTTCTTTGATATCTGAATATTTAGTATTCTTCATCCCACTTTTCAGATTCACTGCCCTGGGTCAAGGGCACTGAATCCTCACCCATCAGTTCTGCGACGGTGGCACACGGGTGATTTCAATCCCTTCTTGCGGTCAGGCCAACCTCGCTCTTGAGCTCACATCCAACGCTGACGTTTCTACAGACAAAATTGCTCTGTTGTTTTCAGTGGTATGATCCTGAGCACATCGATGAGAGCAAAGGTGTCACCATCCATAACGGGTCAATAAGGGTTTCTGATCTCCATTTTTGAGCTAATGTGATTGTTTCCCAAATCCTGGTCAAAAATGTCACACGAGGTGTGCACATGGTGTGCGGGAACTCATCCCTGCTCTACTGGAAGCAACAGGCTCAGGGTGATGGTGAGCTGCCCACCAGCAAGCTCGCTGCTCACAGGAAGGGGAACAGCTCTTCGCTCCCTGCCAGCGATTATCAAAACCACATTTGCAGCCAGAAGAGAGCTAGAAAACATCAGATTTTTTGTTATTTCAAGTTGTTTGCTCTGTTGGCTTCAGTGCTGGTCATGGTTTCAATGAGAATAACAAGAGTTTTACACCTAGGAGCTGGTCCTTTGCTTTCTTCACACTCTTCTCTTGGACAGAAACTCAGCTGAGCAGCCCACAACTCTGCAGAGCAAGGTTGTCAAATATCCGGAAAAAAAAAAAAAAAAAAGGCAGCAGAACAGCATCAATCAAACATGTCTTTGCTATTAACCGTAGAACAGCTGCTCAGCGAAGAGTATTTGGGACTTTTTAACTCATTTTAAGAAACGCATCAGTCTGTGACCCCCCCGTGGGTCTGAAATATGAACCTGCTGTTTCTAGAGAGGTGAAGACACACCTTTTAATCTATTCTGTGTTTTCCCATCTTCCTTCCCAGCAGAATTCTCTGCAGCTGGCTTAGCACATGGAATACCCAGGTTGGTTTTGGAATTGGTGTGGCTCTGATGACATCACACAAGGCAGTTGACCCCTGGGTACTCGTCTCAGTTCCAAAAACAGGGGAAAGCTCATGATGCTTAAAGAAGACAATGCTGTTCAGAAGGAGGGCTGCACGGGTTTGGGTTGAGTGTGTTCCAACAGCCGTACTCAGCAAGACTCCCGGCCAGCCTGGACAAGAGGAGAGAGTCCAGGGATGGGTCGATCGGATTCCTTTTTTTATACAACACACGGCACTGCAAAACATTGGAAGAGCTGTAGTAGTTCCTCCTTCAGGCCTCAAGCAGCATGAAGGAAATATATTCACTAAAAGCCTTAAATTGACCCTGTGGGCTGATAGCCAGGTCCAAGAAACTCAGCATTTTATTCTGTATTATTATTATAATTATTTTTTTACTAGATAATATTTTTTTTATAAGGAGAACGGGAATAACTGTTCACTCTGGATGACCGGTGTGATTTACTTCAACTGCCTCAGCACTCTTCCAGCTCATGTTTGAGGCAGCTCTTGGGTGACATTTCTGGGAGGGCAATGGAGTTGTGTGATGCTATTTAAACAAAACAGAAAGCTGAAATATGATTTTTTCATGATTATTATTTTCTTCTTTTTTTTTTTTTTTAGATTTCTTGAGGGATGAGAAGAGATTTGTTTTTAAAACCTTCAGCCGCCTTAAGTCCATAGATTTATTTTACCTTGGGACAAGCGGCAAGGATGACATCACCGAACCTCACGGATGAACAGAGACCTCACAGATACAGTGGAAACAAGAGTCTGGTTTCTTCCATGCTTGAGGATGAAATGAAACTCTACCCATTGCCTGCTGTCCAGTTCCTCCTGCCCAGGGACACCGTTTCTGTGTGACCCTGGGTGCGAGCCCGGCACGCTGAGCTGGTGCCTCCACTTTGGTGACCACCTGGGAAACCTGCCGCAAGAGGCAGCAGGGACGATGTGGTGGTGTCCTCTCGGATGCTTGGCTCTCTCTCATACCTACACAAAAGATTGTGTCCCTGTCCTTTGAGTTGCAAATATGGTCAAGGGGAACTGAATTTATCCAGAAATTAAATGAATCCATTGGAGAAAAATCCCCTCCAGTAAAGCTTAATGCAGTGATGTTGTTATTTGGGTCTGCTGAGGAAACTCTGCTTGCATTGTCTCCTACAGAACCAGAGGCCAATTCAAGGCCTTTGTACTGACTTTTAAAACTCTTGAGATGGTGAGAGTCTGGCCCAGGCTGCCCCGAGAGGTGGTCGCTGCCCCATCCCTGGAACCATCCCAGGGGAGGTTGGATGGGGCTCTGAGCAACCTGCTCCAGTTGCAGATGTCCCTGCTCCCTGCAGGGGGTTGGACCAGATGACCTTGGAAGGTCCCTTCCCACCCAAACCAGTCTGGGATTCCATGATTCTATCTCATGTAGGAGTACGAAGGACCAGGTACAGCAGTGGGATCTCCCTGCAGCAGTGGCTGCTCACGGGATTAAACCAGCAACCTGTGAAAAGATACCGCAGCTGGAGGGTGCAAGAACGTGCAACAGTTCTGGTTAAGTGTTCAAACCCCTCATTTCTCCAGCCCCTCCTTCCAGAAAAAGCACACACACAGACCTGCAACTAGCACAGTGTGTGGACTTCAAAATTCGTTTTTCTACCTGCTAAAAAGAGAAATATATATTTTTTTTGGAGCTGTCCAGGAAACATATATCCAGGTCTGTGAGGGAACTTGAGATCTGGGAACTGTCTCCTGCTCTTACTCACATGAAACTCCAGTGCTTTCAACATCGGGGTGAATGCGTTTCCAAAGGGAAATCTTCTGCCCAACCTCCCGGGACCGTATTATGTTGGCCCACACGATCTAGAGAGTGATTTGTCCTAATTTCTCTGTGCCTGAGCCCAATCTGGCTTGGGCTAAAGTCAATAAAAGTTTTGCTGTTCAGCGCCTTGGCAGCAGGATTAGCCTTTCTGGTCGTGTTACTATTTTATCTGTGATTTCGTTTTTCTGCCAAGGCCTTTAACCGTTGATGTCAACTGATGATAGGGAAGGCGAGAGGGAAGAGGGAGAGACTTTTTTTTTTTTCACATGAAATACTGTATTTTGAGCACTTAAGCAGTGGTGTACAAAACTTAACAGTTCTCTACACAAACGCCTGCCTTCCCAGATTAGAACAACTTGCCAAAGTTCCTCTGCACTTCACCTCTGCTCGATCGTTCTTACAGACATTTGTACATCTCCGCTGAGCAAATCATTTAAGAGCCGAGAGCAGGAAGATGCCCATGAGTCGTTCTTCAAAAACTGGGTAAAGAATAGCCTGAAGTTAAAGTTAACTTTTTTCCCCCCTCTCTCCCTCTCTCTCTGTGCCTCACATGGGCCACAAACCAGCAGCCTCTATTCTTCAGAAGCAGCAGGAGCAGTGCCTAGTAGCATAAACACACAGATATTAAAATCTGAGCTCATTCAACCATAATTGACCAGAGAGAAAATGAAGTGAAAACAAAAAAAAAGCTTAGTTACACAGCAAAGAAGCAAATAATGCCTTTCCCAAAGAGACAAGGGTACGGTTCCCTCTCTCTAAGGAGAAGTCCTGGGGACACTGGCGTTTCACGTGGGGTTAAAAGCTTTACGGTTTGTTTAGCCAACGCATGTAAACCCAAGGGCTATTTTTGACGGAGGAGCGTATCCTTGGCGCGGGGAAGTGTTTGCAAACAGACAGTGACACTGTCCCCTCTCCGCTGCGGCCCAGCTGGTCCCTGAACATCCTTTTCGTGCCGCGCTGGGAGGTGGCGGCTGGAAAAGCAGCTGGGCGATGGCAGCGGTGGGAGCGGGGGCTCTGCCCGGCACGGCCAAGCGCTCTGGCCGTCACCGCAAGGACATCGTGCCCTGGCTGGGGCAGTCGAGTGCCCCCTCACCCTGCACAGCAGAGAAAGGATGACCAAGCGCCTGAGGGTCGTCTCTGCCTCTCAATTTTTCCTCCCTGCCGAGCAGGAAAACCTCCTGGCTGGTACCGGGCTGGAGCCCTAACTCAGCCCAGCTCCCCAGACCTTTGACAGACAGATGCTCTTATGAAAAAAACAAAAAAAATTGAAGGATAAATCCGATTTTCTCTAACAAATTCATAGACTTAAGAGGCACAGGAATTTCTTGTGGGTTTGGATCGCTGCTGCAAAATATCACTGCGGAAGTATCCTCGCTATGTCCCTGCTCCAGCACGTACGGTTAGACAGAGCTGCTCCCAGTTGCCCAGACTGGGCTCTCAGTTACACCGAGGTAAATCTAGGGCAAATCCACAAGGCTCCAAGAATAAACAATACAAAGTCTGGGGCTGAAAGAGAAGATTCAGGGAGGTATAGACGGCGCAGTCTGATATCGGTCGTGGATTAAATAGCGCAAGGGTTCTGGTAAACAGCAGGGACAAAAGTCTTTTTGCCAATACGGGGCTTCACAGGAACGGCTCTTGTGAGAGGAACTCCTTGTCTTTTCCAAACAGGAACACGGCCTGCTTGGGAAAGTCAACTTACATGAAATCTGCCTACTCACATTTCTGGACGGTGCCTGCCTTAATACTGCCCGATTCAAAACTTGTAGTATGTGGAATTAAGAGGGAACTTTTAAAAAGCGAAAGCAAATTTGTTCACGGATTTCAATGGAAAGGCTACCGGTGTGACACCCGTAGGAGCGCTCCGCAGTTCTGGGAGCGGAGGTTGTACAGCGCTCGGTGAGGCTGCTGCTCAAGCGTTGCGCTCTCCCCTGGCTGCGCGAGCGCTGGAGGAAGCGGAAAAGATTTTTGGTGAGGCAAACAAGTAAATGTCGCAGCGGGAGGCTGTATAAAGCGCAATCCGGTTGTCGTGTCGGAGAGAAAAGGCCGGGGGAGATCACTGGCCACGCGCACTTGCAAAGAGAAACGTCTGTCTGTCTGTATGTCTGGGGCTTTTCCATCTTGTGAGAGAAAACACACCCTAGGAGGCAGTGAATGGATACTGGAGTCAAACGAGCTGATCCTTGGAGCCAGGGATCATTTCTCTGCCACCAAAGGCACCTCTGCCTGTCCCGGGGGCAGAGGGGCTTCCTGGTGCTCAGGGGTTTTAAGTTTGGGAAGCTTTTGGAAAGACACAATTTTAACCCAGCCTCTGGGAAAAACCTATTTGCCTGGGCAATAGAGGAAGCAAAGGAGATGCTCGCAGCAGCCCCCTCTGGTCTGGGAGCACGGGAATAAAAGAGTGGAAGCTCGGCTTTGCTTTCCCAGTGACATGTGGTGATGCGAAAGCTCCTCGGTCATTTAAGCATTTTGGGGTCTTTATTTTATAGGCAGGGATAATGTTTAAATACACATTATTTTTTTAACATCGCCACCCCCTACTCGTGCTCTGTCGAGTCCCAAGCTACAGTTGCGGAGCTGTGGTCAGGATAAAAGCCGACAGACCAACCATAAATCAGCCAGAACCGAGTTCCTTAACCTTTCATATTAACCTCTTGCATTGACTTGAGTTAGGTGCTACGCTCCGCTGCTATAAATCATCCCGCAGTGGATTTATGAGCTTCAGCACAATAAAGGGGTTTTTCTTTATCCATTCCCCCCACCCCCCCTCGCCCCTTTCTCTTAGTGCATTTTAGAAATTACGCAGGAAAGGCCTAATGACTGGGATCTGTGAATATTGCTAACTCCCCTTCCCTACCAAAGGGATCTGGCAGGAAGATGTGGGGGTTGGGAGAACGGGGAGCGAGTCTCTTAATTTCACTGACTGGTGACACGATCAGGAAAGTCTGTTCTAAAAAATAAACCCAAGAAACCATTAGCTGCCCCTTGGAATAGGGAAAAAAAAATAAAAAAGAAAAAGAGAAGAAGGAAAAAAGCCAGTAATGAAACCCATTTGGGGGTTAAAATAGCAATCTGTTCCCTCGGACACAGTTATCGTCCCACTTCCCCCTCTCCCCCGAGCAGGGGCTGCCTGAGGACGGTGGGTTGCTTTGCCCCATGGGCTCTGCTCTGGGCACCTCAGCACTCTCCCTGGGGTCAGAAACACTTTGCTGGGCTCAACCCTCTCTGTGCTCCTGGAGCGTGCGTGCAGGACCGAGCCGGCGGCAGCATCAGGAAACTCCTCAGAAAATCACCCTCCTTTCCATGTCTGTCCAGTGCTGGAAGAAAATCCAGTGAGGTCCTGCCCCTTGAGACTCAGGGAGAGGAGCCGGGGCTGGCTCCCCACAAGGGAGGGCACCCAGGTGGGGATCGTTCTGCAGCCTCCCAGTGCTCCTGGGAGGGAGGAGGTAGTTTGGCACAGTTTTTGTCCCAGAGCTGGCTGCGTTTCTATGTTATTTGAAGGTTTGGAAGTATTTTGAGATATTTTATTCAGTGGCACAGTATGTGACACATCTGTGTCCTGGCATCTTTCAGCCTGTCTATCTGGGATATTTTCGTGGTGCTGGGGGCTGCAGCATCCGACTCGAGAGCTGAGTTTGGTGTCAGTGCCACTGAGCCTGCTCCTACCTCCAGCTCTGACACCATGGGGCAATTAATGCCGATGAACATCACATTTTGGGAATGCCCAAGAATTGCTCGGCCTTGCAGAACCAGGCTCTGTGACCCTGCGCCTGAAGGCAACACGTTGTGCCCACTGAAACTTTCAGGGGGCTTCTGTGCCCCGATATTTTGCTGCCTGACTTGAGAACTGCTCCCGCAGGCAGGAGGGGCTGGGAGGGCTGGAGGCAGAGCCTTGTGGTTTCCAAAGCAGCACCCCGGGCCTCACATCACGAGCTGGTGGGGACCAGGGGTACCTCAGCTAACTGTGGCACGGGTACCTCGGGAGCGGGGCGCTGGCTCCTGTACGGCTCCTCACCTTCCTGAACTATCTGCCTTTCTGTGGCCCTGTCAGAAATGAGCAGCCTTCTGTCCTACCTGTGGGACACCCTGTTTTGGTGGCTCTCTCAGAGATAAAATGGCCCCCTCAGTTAAAGGTCACCACTGAGCTCCAGAGCCTTCTCTTTTTCCCAGGGGAGGTGATTTTATTCTGTTCTTTATTAGTACAGCTGGTGCTCCCTAAACCCAGCGGAGGCGCAGGGAGCCAGCCAGGCTCTCCTGCCTGGGGGGGTGGTGGTGGGGACCTGTGGCTGCTCCCCAGAGCTGGGGATGGTTTGGGGTGATCTTCATGGAGCTCCCTACAGAGAGGTGCAATCCCAAGGGCTCTGTTCCCCAGCCTGGGAGAGCAGTGCTGCTGTCCCACAGCTAAGGGAGCGAGTGAAGCAGCCGTAGGGAACAAAGCAAATAATACCCTGCAAGATAAAAATTAAACAGAGCAGATTTCCTGGTTACCTGCAAGGCTGGGTGAGGATCTGTGTATTGTTGTGTTGGTTTGTTTATTTATTTATTCTTTTTTTTTAAGAATGAGAAAAAAAATCTGAGAAGGGTTTGGCTGAAAGTTTTCCTCGTGCTTTCTGTTTCTCCTTCCCTCAGTCCTGCTCCTGAGATTCTGAGTCTGCCTGTGAATTTGCTGCTCACAACGTGGGCTCCTACGCCTGAGTGGGGCTGCCCAGGCTTCGGCAGGGAAGCCAGAGGGTAGAGGAGAACCCGCAGCGTGCCAGGGTGAAGAATTAACCCCATTCCCCCGTTATAGGCTGCTCTCAGTTCATGTCATCCTTGTCAGATTGTCCTGCATCTAAAAAGCTGGGGCGATGCAAGTATCGTCCCACCCCGGGCACCTTCCTGAGGGAAGTGGGTGTCCACCCCACTCCATCAGGTGCCGTTGGTGGGCTGAGGGTGGGCTGCTCTGTTCGGGTCCCTGCGGATCCCGGTGTGGGGGGCATCCCGGCCTCCCTGCTCTGGTGGTGGGAGAAACGGCACCCAAAAAAGCCCAAGGGAAAACAACAAAAGGCCGGACCCTGCCGGCCAGATTGTTCACGGGGATATTTCTAGTTCCCCGTTTGTTTACCTTCTAGAAAAATTAATTGGCTCCTTTTGATCTTACAGTGAAAACCGCAAAGCAAATTTTGTTAGACCAGGAGCAAAACCGAGCCTGTGAGTTCCTCTGCTAGCTCTAGATATTCATTAAAACAATTCTGTTTGAGTCTTAATTTAAAGAAAACATGAATTCCGCCCCCCCCCTCGCTTATTATGAAGAGCCCGCTACGTCCCTAGGCTAAAGCGCTCGCTCCACAAATAACCTTCGCAACAGCTGCCAACTTGGTGCAGATTATAACCTGCCTGTGTGTATACAGAAAGAGCTGTGTTTATAGCGGTGTCGTCTTTAAAAATTGCCAAATAGGCAATTCAAGATTATTAGAAAGCTTAATGGGCTAAAGGAAAATCATGACGAGTTTAAAGAATGCTACTTTAATTTTTAAAACAGGAGTTTATCCCAGTGTGCTGAAATTAAAACAATTTTTAATTCCAAGTTTGAAGCGGTTAAGCTGAAGATGTGACAAGAAATTATTTCTCTTTTTGAGGTTGATTTAATTAGTGGAGCTATATTAGGAAAGCAAGTAATGCAATCTATTTATGGACACATGTATCTCTACATAATGACAGACAATAAAAATAAATTAAAGAGAATCATAAGGCAAAAATAGCTGATGATTTTTCTCAAGTCTCTTCTAGTAATTTCTCAGGGCCAGTAGGCAGCAGATCTCTGTTGTTTGCATCATTTTTCTTTCAAACAAAAAGATTCCCTCCTCCTTTTTATGAAATCTCTGTCTATTTTTATGAAGACGGTCAAGGGCAAAACCAAGTCACCCGGCAGCCACCCCTCCAAGTCACATACACACATTTAAAAAGATATTATAGAGCAGCGAAACGGGTTTTGAGAAAATACGGCTTGTGACAAACGATGACGCAAAACCAACCAACAAACAAATAAGATCTGACCCCACGCTCAGAGGGAAAAAAAAAAAAACAACCCACGTTTAAACCAGACAAAAATCTGAAGGGACACACTCAGGGGAAGTTTGTGCGCTGAAGGCACGAGCCCCGACGGTAAAAGAGCTCGGCTCAAAGGCAGGGAATGAACGGAGTGGAAATTCCTGAAGGATTTTCTTCTTCTCAGTGTAAAACTGTTTTATACCTGCTGCCCACCGAGCTTTCTGTGTAGAGAGGTGCGTGGGGCCAGGGCGCCGTGTATTTGTAGCTCTCTGGCCGTGTACGGGCTGCCGTGCGAAGGCAAACGGCTGTCGGGGGAGAAATGCTCCGAAGACGGAAAATAAATGACCGCGTAGCAAAGCCTTCAAAGCCGCGTGGTTATCAGGGGCGAATAAAGCACAGAGTCGCCGCGGCACGGCAACGAGTGCGCCGCGCGTAATTACAACATCACGGTCAAGACATTGCTTTTTCCTTTGAAAAGGCTACGCAGTTATTAGCCCAAATGTGACAAGGAAGCACAGCAGAAATACGTGACCCGCTCAAGAGAGTTTTAGAGCCCTCGTGCTGTGTTTTTTCCGCGGTGATTTTTTGAATCGACAAATGGGACGTATCAGCCGTTCAAAAATCAACTGCAATACTTCTCCCCCTTGTTTTAACATGCATGTGAAAGAAATATGAAGCTGTCAAAATATAGTTTTGAATAATTAAAACAATAAAATTGGAATTAAGTTTGATCATTTTTTTGTAGCAGAAACAGACTCTGGGAGATGTTACAATTCTTGTAAAAATTTTTATACTGTGCTTGGCTGTTCCAGTTGCCTTTTCCCAACCACGAATATTCCTCTTTTTCAGTCAGTATAAAGATATTCACAAACTATTCTCTGAAATAAAATAAAGAGAATGGAATATTTTTGACTGGCAAAATGGGAAGGGATCGTTCCACTTCTTTTTAGCGAAGGAATAAGAACGGATAAAGGCGAACGGTGTCTAGTAAGAAACATAGCCTACTTGACTCTTGCTCTGTTTAAAATGAAAGGCAAACAAAATCAGTTGGAACCCTTCGGATTTATCCTCTCCAGAATAATCCTAAACAGAAATCTAAATAGAATACTAATCTAAACTAATTTTCCCCATTTTCACCAGCAGAGAAAAGATTGTAGATTTACTGAGAAATAACTCTTTTTTTCTTTCTTTTTTTTTTTTTTTTTAAATTTTTTTTGTAGCGGAAGGAAAAAAAAATATTCTGCAGGTTGGTGACTAAAATGAGATAGTTCTTAAGAGGGAGGGAGAGAGGAACGAGCGAGTGTTGAAAAGCACAATCAGGCAGCAAAACGCCAGAGTCTCTCTTGCCAAATCCAGCTCAGTGTTAAAGCAAAGAAGTTAACTCAGCAAAGAAAGAAAAGTTGGGACCCTACCTTCGTCAGCTGAAAAGTAATGGGGAGCGTCTTCCACAAGTGGGGCTGACCTGCACTGCCTATACGGTGCGCCTTACCTTAAAATCTATACATTTCTAACCAAAACAGCTTGGAGCAATTCACATAAAACAGACCCAAATGTTGCCCATTCCATGTAAAAGATCAGGTTTCTGTCTCAGCTCAGCCTGTGATATCAGACTTGGGCTCTTTCTTTTTTTTTTTTTTTTTTCTTTAAATTTGATTTCCTCTCCTCTCTAGGCAGTTCATCCCAGTCATGTACTCAGAGGACCTCCCAGCGGGGCGTTCCACGGAGTGCTGGCAGGAAACCCGTAGCCTTAAAAGCGAGGCAGACTTCGACCGCTGCCTTTGAGAGCAGCGCTCCAGCCGCGCAGGGAGCAGCCCAGGCCCAGAGGCAGAAACCTAAAACAGTCTCAGAATTACTGAGAGAGAAACGGCTGAGAGAATCCCGGGCTAAGAAGGCTCTGCAGAGAACAGTATTTATTGCCCCGCAGATGCTGGTTTCGGGGCCTCTGATAATCCAGCACCCACCACAGCAAATCGTTCCCTCGGCACAAGCGGGGAGCAAACCTGTAGCGGTTGGTTGTACCAACAGCCCAATACAGCATGCACCAGCTCCACTGCCAGCGTTCGCTTCTGTTGCAGGTCCAACNAGGAGAGGAGAGGAGAGGAGAGGAGAGGAGAGGAGAAGAGGGGACACAGGTGGACCCCTGTCTGATCAGAAGTATGTTCCTAGTTGACTTACACAGTACTGGGAAGGAGGGGAAATTAATGCTGAAATCAGGCTGTGTTGCTGCAGCAGTTGATTCAAAGCTTGAAATTTTACCGTCACCTAAATAAATCCAACCAGCACAGGAGGCTCTAGGTTCTGCCAGTCGGTGTTTGAAGAATTTCTTTATACTCACGTAAAATAATGTCAGAGACTACAACAGAAGGACAGGAGTGCTTTTGTTTGGCATACTTCCCCTGGTCGGTATGTTGAGAGGTGGGGAAAATTTAAATCTCACAGGTTCCGAAGAAACAAGTGACAGGACAATAGGAAATGACCTCAAGTTGCATCAGGGGAGGTTTAGGTTGGAGCTAAGGAACAATTTGTTCCCCTGCAGGGTTGTCCAGTCCTGGCCCAGGCTGCCCAGGGCAGGGCTGAGTCTCCATGATCCCTGGAGCGGTTTCCAAGGCGTGGAGATGTGGTGCTGAGGGACAGAGTTTAATGGTCCAGGCAAGTGGCCCTTTGCCACCCCCAGGTATCCCCACAGGAGTGGAGGAGGTGAAGTATCTGCGTTCAGCCGTGCTGGAGCTCACTGAGTGGGATGAACAGTCAGGGGCAGGCGTGCGGAGGGGACGGCGCGGCTGAGCTTGCCCTGATGGAGAGAGGAGCGGGGGGGATTGAGCTCAGCAGGCAAAAAAACCCCAAACCTCAGCTGTCATCGGGAGAAAATAACGAACGGCTGAGGCGTGGGCTCGGTAAACANTTTTTTTTTTTTTTTTTTTCCTTAAATATGTATTCTTATGTTTCCAATCCTCTGACACACTTTTTTCATCTGGGTAAAGTTCTCTTTTTTTCGGAAAGGGTGTGTGGGAAGGATTTCCAACTTGTCAGGGCTCTCTCTTTTCAGTACAATTAAGCTTTCACTTGATCATTTTGAAGGCCGGAATGATTTGCTGTGGTCACCGGCTCTTGATTATTAATATCGTTGCAGATACATAAAGTTTACTGCAAGCTGTAAATATGTCAAGTTTTGCCATGGGGTTTACTAATAAAGAACTCTTAGAGGGGGATTATTGATGGGAAAGATAATCTTTTCAATAAGGGTTCCTGCTTTTTTTTTTTTTCGTTTCCTCGGGCGAGCGCGGTGCCGGGGGACAGGCCGAATCTCGGCGCGTGTCGCTGCCGGCAGCGCGGGGGACACCGGGCTCCTGCCTCCCCCTGGATTTGAAACGCCCTGTTAGCTTTATTAATACCTTCGGTGCCACGGTTTTTTAAAGGGGTTTGTGACCGTAAGGAAGTGATCGGTTGGCAAGTGACACTTCCAAGTTATTTCTGTAGGTGTCACCTTGGGTTAGGGCAGCCGTATTGAACACAGCGAATACTTTCGTTTCTTTCGAATTCTGGCCACATAATTCAGCTAATTGGTTCTTTTTTTAAACAAACATAAAAAAAAGAAGAGGCAAGTATATTTAAATTTCTTCCCTGCCAGCATTTCTCTTTCTTCTTTTGAAACATCCTATTATTAAATACGTATATATTTGGTCAAGTCACAATAAGTGTCCGATCAATCATTCTTAATTCGCTTTGGTATTTGCTGAAATAACAATAAACAATTTGGGGCTCATCTGGTGTTAATGTGGCTGTCTTACGGCTGCCCAGAAAGCTTCCAGGCACTTTGGCTAGTCATGAAATGCATCGTTATGAATTGTGAAAAGAGGAAAGGAGGAAAGAGGAGAGGAGAGGAGAGGAGAGGAGAGGAGAAGAG
>VWZK01010802.1:64813-175939 GCA_013396935.1 Baryphthengus martii | reverse complement strand
GGTTTCCAAGGCGTGGAGATGTGGTGCTGAGGGACAGAGTTTAATGGTCCAGGCAAGTGGCCCTTTGCCACCCCCAGGTATCCCCACAGGAGTGGAGGAGGTGAAGTATCTGCGTTCAGCCGTGCTGGAGCTCACTGAGTGGGATGAACAGTCAGGGGCAGGCGTGCGGAGGGGACGGCGCGGCTGAGCTTGCCCTGATGGAGAGAGGAGCGGGGGGGATTGAGCTCAGCAGGCAAAAAAACCCCAAACCTCAGCTGTCATCGGGAGAAAATAACGAACGGCTGAGGCGTGGGCTCGGTAAACAAGCGTGTTCAGGAAAGCCTGTAACCTCATGCTTTGCTTTTAAGCCCCACTGGTGTCAAATCAGCGCCGTCCTGAGGAACGGTAGATTTAAGCACGTACTTCAGAGTTTTCTGGCCCGGTGGCCCAGGACGGAGGCAGCCGGCCAGAGTGGCTGCCGGCCACGGCCATGGGGTTTTCTCCACACGGCCACGGCCACAGAGGAGCAGAGTTGAGCCTGCTCAGAGTCAGCTCCGAGTTTTGATGTCTAATTGCAAGCAATTCCCATCTAGGCTCAGGAAAGCTGAACAGGGGCCTTGTTTATTTTACCCTGCTTATTTCTTCCCCCCCGAAGGCAAGCGGGCAGGGTTAGGTTTCAAGCTGGTGGCTGCTTGGGCCGATGACGCAAAGGAACAAGGGCTCGTTCGCGCCGTCCCGCGCAGCCCCCGATAGTCTCTGGGTACTGCAGCCTGGCTCCTCACATTAATGAAGTCCCTTAACATAAACACTGCTTTTCCAACACGCTCCTTGGGGACAAGGAAAAATCCCTCAGCTTCAGCTCAGGAAAAGGCCAGGGTAAAGGCAGACGCATATCGGGTACGATCCACCAGAGAAAAAATCCTGACTATTTCCAACAGTTCAAGGGAGTTGTTTAAATGTGATCTTTAACTCGCCTCCCTCTCTTCCCAGCTGCCTTGTGCCCACCCTTGCAGGCAGCGACGGATTCGACGGATTCAACAGGTTGCCTTCGCACTGCCTGCTTGTTCCTGCCGGGGTTGCCGGTTGCGTTGATGCTCTCCTGGCACAAGGACCTCATGGGGGTAGCAGGTGGGACGTGTCTTACACCAGAAGGGTGTCCTGCTCTTCTAATCCAGCCTCTGAAAGGTCTCTGCTGCCAGGCAGAAAATGTCTGACAGGCAGAGGTCGTCTGTTGTTGTCTCGGACAAAATGGTTTTAGTGGAGTGAGTCTGGACTGTCTCTTCCAACGGTAAATTATAGAGAAAAGGGCGCTCTGTGAGCACCAGAATTGTTTCAGCTGAATAAGCTGGATGGAAAAAAACACAAAAAAATATCAAAACAGGACTTTTTCTTAAAAAACGTGTTTTTTTTTTTTTGTAATGGTATGAATCATTTTAGAAGTGTAAAGCTGCAACACAGTTTAACAAAAAAGACACAAGTTAAAAAATGAAAGTGGGAGAAAAATAAATTAAACAGCTCCCCGTCGCTTTGAGTTGGAGGAATCATTTGGAGCTGGAATGAAACAAAAGTTGGGCAGCTTTTCCGTTGTTCCCTCAAAACTTAAAAGTTTTTAGCTTGAAGCCAAGTCATCAATTTTAACATAGCCCAAATTTCACTTTGGCATCTGAACTAAAAAAAAAAATAAATCCTCACTTGTGCAGCGTTAGTGCTGAGCTAAACGGTCTGCCCGGACCTACTCAGGCCCGGGATTTAGCTCTCTAAACAAAATTTTTCCTGAGGTTTTACTCTATCAGATTTATTCCTCATTTGCGGCCTGAAAGAACCTGGGTAAATGCCTGAAGTCACGAGCCATGATACTTGACAATAATCATTTTGTGGTTGAGATATTAGACTTTACGGCTTGGAACCTGGGAGAACTTCTTTATCTGAAGACCTGAGGATTATATCTGACATGTCACCTTCTCAGATCAGGGGCTTTGAGCAACCTGCTCTAGCTGCAGATGTCCCTGCTCCCTGCAATGGGTTGGTCTAGGTGGCCTTCAAAGGTCCCTTCCAAACCAAACCATTCCATGATTCTATGATGCTTCTGAAGCACTTTTTATTTTTGGAAGCAGGACAAGCAGGTGCCGGGACTTCAGGCTGCTCTGAGGTGGCAATTCCTACATTTCTATGAAAACATCCAAAATGTATTTTAATG
This sequence comes from Baryphthengus martii, assembly GCA_013396935.1. Taxonomy (NCBI): domain Eukaryota; kingdom Metazoa; phylum Chordata; class Aves; order Coraciiformes; family Momotidae; genus Baryphthengus; species Baryphthengus martii. Next base: position 173,763 of record VWZK01010802.1, on the reverse strand, counting down.
AAAATATACATTTTTTTCCCCCTCACAACATCCAACTTCCCTCATTAAAACCAAATAAATTGGACATATTCTGAGCAGCTTGAGCTGTGCACTTCTAGTACATTTAGTAGAATTGTAAATTGCCTGGTTTTGAAATAATCAGGTCAGGCAGACAGCTACAGAAGGGAGCGAATGGCCAAAGATGCAGCGTGTTACTGCAAAGCCCAATGGATCTACCATCAATCACCTTAATAAAGCCAATGGACATGAACTATCCTCATTGCATGGTTCCAAAGAGCTGGTCTTGAATCCTTCCTGCCGTGAAAGTCCTTCAGCTGACACCTGGTGCCTCTCGAGTCAGCAATAAGCCTTGGAGAGAACTGGGGTGCCAGCCTTTGGTTTTCTCCCTGGGTCCTGAGATGCTTCTACATGTTTGCCTGCTTTCTGACTGTAGAAATCCTTGTGCTAGATCTGATGAACCAGCTGGATGAGCAAACTGGGTGGTGGCCAATGCCTACTGCTTCATAAGAAAATGGGAAAAAATATTTTACGGACAATTTTTGGGCAAACTTTCTAAAGAGCTGGGTTTTGTTTTTTTTTTTTCTCCAGACCTCAGGCAACTGGAATTTGGCCTGTCTTGAAGCATACTGTCCTTTATTGTTAATTACCTTAGTGCCATCTGGATAGTCTTAGTATGACTATTAAATCTCCCCTTTAGAAGGCGGTAGATAATACCAGGCATTGGGACGGGTGGGAAGGATCCCACCAAATCATACTTATTTGCACAGAAGACCTAAAAAGAAGGGAAAATAGGAGCCATAGTAATTTAAACAAAATCTGATTAACGTATCTACAGGGTAGTTGAAGTTCAAGTCTTTTATAGTTCCAAACAGGGGGCATTGCTTAACGTTGGCATTTCATAAATTCCCTCCCTTTGAGCCGGAGAAGCCACCTCTCTACCCTTTGGTGGCAGAACACAGATGTGCTTTTTACAGTTTTCAATTGACTAAGGAAAGCCACAAAATCAGATTGTGGCACAAGGGATCACAAGCCAAGCACACTGGAACATTTTGTTCTCAAAACACCATATTGATTTCCATGGTCGTGTTTTCTGCCCGGCAGTGGTGGCTGCGGTGCCTTCCTCCTTGTGAAGCCAGCGCTTGAAAATGAGCAACCTTGATTATTCCTCTTCACTCCGACCATGGGCATCTCCGATCTGCAGGAAAACTTCTGGTTTCAGTTGTGTGTTCTGTAGCCGGGACAGTGCCAGCAGTCACCAGCCTGGCTCCGCAGCTCCTGGTGGGATGGAGCTCCTTCTCTGCACGTACCTAGGAGATGAACTGATACACTGCTAGATGGAGGTGTGCAGTGTCTAGATAAAGATGTGCACAAGTAGCCTTGGGCAGCAGAACACAAACCAGCTGAGCACGAGGAAAGTAGTGATGCAGCTGCCCAGTTTGGCCAAGGAAAGCTCTCCGCACCAGCACCCAAGCAATGCAGCGCTGACATGGGATGACCTTCCCTTCTACAGGTCTTTGGAGAAGATGCCAGGGAAAAAGGCAGAAGCTGCTGCTGTTTGAGACAGTCATGTTGGGTTTTTTCTCCACACTTTTGGGCCTCACTCCCACGCTGACATCTCTGCAGACCTTGGCCCAGCACCTTTGGGCAGACTTTCTATCATCTGCTGGATTTTCAGCTCTTTGAGCTTCCTTAAGCTGTGGGTGATTTTTTCTCAGATAAGACACATAGTGTAGCATGGGCATAGTATTGCTGTGTCATTTTACCTCTGATCGTTTCATTAAAAAGCTTTTATAGCTCCATCAGAAGCTTTTAGGTCATGGGTTAAAACAGGAGGAAAATAGGTCTTGGCTCGTGGAAGATAACGTGTTCACAGGGTGAGGGAAGAGGCAGGTGCACAATGGGGAGACAGCAACCATATGAAGGGGAACATCTGGAAGTGGTGCAACTCGGGCTTGTAGATTGGTGCAGCAATAACTGTGTCGGTCTTGTAAGAACTGTTAGAGGTTTAGAGGTGTTTTGTTCTTATTTTGCTCTTAGAAGAAACACCATTGCTCTGTGTCTGGAGGTGGGGCCAGCAGCAACACTTTTGGACCCAACAGCCTTCACTAATCAACCTCTATTTCTGACATTTTGAATCACACTTGTGTTTTCCTGAGGGATAAGACTCAAACAGGGCACTGGTCTTGCGCTGACTTTCGCCTCGTTTCGTGCGACGTTGGCCACTTTGCTTAAAATACCCCAAAGTAGATGAACAGGTCAGTTTTGTGACCCACCTTTCAGGCGAGCTGTGACTCTCGGGGTGGCAGGGGGAAAGGCTCAGTAGGAAGGAAAGAAGTGGAAGATGAGACAGGTACTGGGATAGTGTTTTCTGCTGTGGAATTCAGCCTCCAGTATAGATTAAAACCTACCACCCGATCTTTTTGCGCTTTATTATTTTTTTTGCCTATATAATTTAAAACCTAACCAGTCCCTCCACTCCATCTTTTAAAACCTTGGATGGGGATGAATCGCTTGTCTCTTTATTTGGGCCGTGCCATAAGCATTCTGTTTCCCAGTAGGCAACTGGCCATAAAAGACGAACTGTTAGAAGAAAGACAGCTGTGGGCTGTGTTTCGGGCGGTCCTCGAGCTCCTCGGAGCTATTTAACACACGGGCAGGAACTGTGAATCCACACGTTTGTTCTGCCCCTTAAACCACCGGCTCCTCCCAAACTGCTTTGGGCCCCTCCTAACCCAACGGCTCAGGGAACCAGAGGACGGCCAGTGCTCCTGCATTCAGCAGAAATAAACACCGGGGACTATTTTCTCTTTTTACAAGATACCCATCTCTTCCTTCCTGCCCTCCGTAGCCTCTATCTACAGAATCTAAGAGTGGCAACATTTTCTCCCATATGTCCTACACACAATCTCTGGGCCACTGATCTTCTTCCCTTTCTTATGAAAATGAGATGAATACCTGCGAATGAGAGCAGTTCATGCTGGAGGCAATAGTTTAACGGCAGTGCTCATTTCATCATATCAATAAGTAGTTTTTGTGTTTTGCCTTCTTATTCTATGAAATTTGAGGTTTCATGGAGAAATGTCACAGGCAGATTCCTTCCCACTAACCCACCATTATGGTTAGTATGATACCGCTTGTCTTCCTTCCAGGAAGAGGAGAGATTTAAATGGGAAATTAGGAAGAAGTTCTGCACCGTGAGGGTGGTGATACCCTGGCATAGGTTGCCCAGGGAAGCTGTGGATGTTCCATCACTGGAAGTGTTCGAGATCAGACTGGATGGGGCTTTGGGCAACCTGTCCATGGCAGGGGGGTTGGAACTGGATGATCTTTAAGGTCCCTTTCAACTCAAACTATTCCATGATTCCTTCCTCCCACCCTTTCTCCTTGTGCATCCACAGAAAGATGGACGACAGCCTTACCACCAGTCCGACAAGTCCCTTGTCCTCCTCCACCTCCTGCTTTTGGGGGCAGAACCTTTGTTCCCCCTCGGCAGTGGAGCAGAGGGGTAGAAAAGGAGTTTACGGCACAGTTTAACTATGTTGAATTTTTCCGTTAACTAATACAACATGTTCAGAGCTTTGACTTTGTAAAAGCAGATTCATCCAGAGGAAAAAGAGACGTTAGGAAAAAACAATCGCGGAAAGATAAAGGAGTCACTTGAAAGCGATCTGGCCACGCTGTGCCGTGGCTGTCTCCAAGCAAAGGAGAGTCTTTCTGGGTCTGGAGAAAGTTAGCAAAGCGTAGCACTGCGTTGCGGGAGGCGGATGCAAGAACCACATATGTTAATATCTGCTCCTGACAGAGTATTGACCCGAATGACAAAATTCACATGTGCGTCAGAATCATCGCTAAGACGCGGTGCTTCAAGAGACCCCGGTTTGATTTAAGAGTGTCTCTGATGAAAGAACTCACATATAAACTTTAGCTGCAGGCTCAGGAGCTCTGTTCAATACATCTGGGGTTATGTTTTAGTGACCATCCTCAGATTCAGCACAAATTCATCAAAAGGCTCCCAGAAGCTCATGAGCCTTTTCGTTGAAGCTGGCTGAGTGAAACCTGGAGAACGGGAAAAATTTACACCAGAGTAACTTAATCTTTGAACGTTGTGGTTCGGCCGAATCCCTTCACCAAATGAAATGGTGAAGGCTGGAGAGCGGCACAGCTTGGATACACAGGCAGTGAAGATGCCATCTCTGCCCCGGGGAGCTTCTGGTCTAGGCTGACGTTGGGGCCCCCTCAGCTGCCTGCATTTCAGAGCACTTACTCATGGCTAAATAGGAATGACAACATTAATTTACCACCCAGGGGTTGGGAAGACAGATCTGCTAGTGCTTGTGGGGGGTGGCCCTCTATCTTACAGAAAGCATGATGTCAAATCAGGGAAACAAGCTAATCCCATCAACACCTCCCACTGAGTCTCTATTTACCGGAACTCTGGAGAGGTGGGGGGCTCAGGAGGGACCATCAATACCAGTGGGTCCACGATGTAGTTTGGATCAGCCTGTCAAATTGTGGTGGTGCCTCCAGGAATGCGGAGGGGAATTGGAGAAGCTGCAAAGGAAGAAAGCACAACAGTAAGAGGGAACTTTGTGCATCCCGATGTCGATGGGACAAATGCTTTAAGAGAGTGTCATGGGGATGTTACGTTGTCAGACCCCAAACCCAACAGCTTCTCGGTGCAGCAGGATCCTCTTCATGGTCAGAGACTGTTGGGAATTGTTTGGCAGCAGAATTGACTCAACTGGGAAGGAGCCTTGGTATCATCCGTGGTTTGCTGTCCTGCAAACTGCTGTGTAGTTGAGGGATCTGGAGCTGCAGACGTCTTTTTTGCTCTGTGTGCACAAGTCTGGTGAGCTGGGCCCTGCCTGTGTGGCTGCAGACAGGAGAGGGGAGAAATAGGTACTTTTAACATGTATATTTATATATATATTTCTTTCTTTTCCATATATATATACATCAATAAACCCCACCAACTTCCAGTGCTGTGACATCTGCTTTCATCAGCTCAGAAATGTCACCTTCTAGGCCCTTCCTTCATCTGAACTAGAGTCCTATCCATGTGGAGGGCTACTAATGCGTGGGAGAGCTGGTGTGCCCAGGGCAGGCTCTGGGTTTAGGCACCTCTGTACCCACAGACCACGGCAACAAAAACGTTCAGCATCCCAGGCTGCCACGTACATCTCCGGGTTTGCAAGATGACGCGCACGGCAGGGGGAACGCTGTGAGCTGTCTGAGGTGTCTGGAAATCAGGCTGCTTCTTGAAGGGCTGTAATTGCACCTCTGGAGAGCTGAGCCGCTGCCGTTGTTTTCTGAAAAATGGAGCCTACCATGTCCAACTCGCCTACCTGAAGGGAAGCAGAGCAGTGGGAAGAGGCACACCTCTCCCAAAACTTGTCTAGGCAACATGAGACAGGCATTTTTCTCATGATGTCACTGTCCTGGAAACTTTTGAAAGCACATTGCAAAGGAGGAAGCCTTGTGGGTCTGAACTCCCCAAGAGCCTCTCCAAATGGGCCAAGCTTTGATGAAACCAACTCATTATCAAAAGCGGGGAAAAACATGTTGGACGTTGTTTACCACTGAGATCACCCTGGTGGTTCTTCCAGCTGCCTGAGGATATTGGTGAAGACAGAAGGAGGGAGAGATGGAAAGAGAGAAAATGCCTGTTTTGAAGTTTCCACTCTCAAGGTGACATGTTTTCTTTCAACTTATTTGCTCTAAAAAAACCCTCTTGAGGACACATCTACCCATGGTCTCTGCATCTCGGGTTCTGGGTGAGTTCCACAGCCTGAAATTGCTTCTGGGGAACTTTGTTTACCCTTGAATCTTCTTTATGACTTTGCATTCCCTGTTTGTCTTGGCATTGGAGTGGATAACACTGTCTATAAGAAAATGGGTATGATTATTCCCATACAATTAGGGGCAACTCCAAGTTTCAGCTTTCTCGACATTATGGTTCAGGCCCAGGGGTCTAAGCTCTGCACTGCCAACAGTTGCCACATTCTCATGTTGAAACTCTGGAGGATTTCACAATCTACGGAGCCTATCACAACAGGGGATGAGAGGTTGTTTCCTGCTGCACACACTAGAAATTATGAGAAACCCAAGCAAAATCCTGCTAGAGGTCTCCAGGCATCACGTAGTTAACATCTTCCGCTGTCTCCGAGTTGGTTAGAAAACAAGCACGTGATGAGGCTTTGCCAACTCTTGGGTCAATGGTTATCTGAGCCACAAGGAGACTCAGAAAGGACCAGGCCATGGCCTTGCACTCTAAGCAAATCCACTGACACCAGTGGATTTATGAAGCACGTACTATGTCTGAAACCATTATCTGCATCCCAACCTCCTTTAAGGTGGGGGCTTCCAGACTGACCTGTACTCCACTAAAGTTTGAGCTTTTTCCAACAAGGGCCTGAGGAGCAAACACTTGAAGGAGAGTCAGAGGATGGAGAATCTGATGAGGGCTCAAAAGGTGATCCTTGACAGATTATGTGAAAAGCCAAAGGTTTCTTTGGGAGTGGTCAAACAAAAGCCTACCTAACAGAGAGGCAATGAAAGCCAAGGGTTGACTCGAGTTTTGATTTTGGCTCCTCTTCCCCTGGTCTGGATCAAAACCAGACAAGCCTGCTTGTAGCTATTCCTTGTCAGGCTGAAAAGGTTTGAGCACGAAACTTGTAGTTTCCAGAATATATCCCGGCTGCTTTATCAAGAGGTCAAGTAACAAGACTCAGGAGCAGAATTTTAAAACCTCTGGGGACACAGGGTGGGGGTGAACACACCTGGCTTGCATTAAGAAAGGTGCTGCCAACCCCAGTGTCAACTGATGGGCTGACATGTGGCCAGCTGGGTTGCTGACATGGGTCTCACCAAACTGGTGCATGAGCTATTACTCAATAATCAGCAGCACAGTAGCAAGATCTGGAGTTATTTCACACTAAGCTCTGTATAGAGACACACAGGAAGAACTCGTGGTCTAAGTGGGTAACGTTCCGAAAATGTGCCGGATTTGTGTTGACTAGGAAATCCGATCATTTGGAAGAGAGAAGATTTTTCAACATCCCAGTCTACGAATAGAGAAAACAATACAAAGAGAGATATGAAAAACACCCAAGAGTGACTTTATGCACCAAAAGAAAACATAGTTATTTTACTTTGGTTTCTTAAGATAAAAAAGGGCCAAGCAGGAAATTGTTGCAGCTTTTCTGCTTTACAACAACTACAGTGGGTTTGCTTGTAGGGAAGAACGTGGCTTGACGGACAATATGGTTCTTATATTGCCTCAACACAACCTGAAGGGGATATTTCCTTCACCTTCTCTTTCTCTTTTTCTTTCCCTTTTCCTTTCTTTTTCCTCTTCTCCGCCCCACTCCCCACATTTTTGCAAAAGGAGTTAACTGAATTTCAAGAGCTTGTGTGGTTTTCATTAGGATCTCGGTCTTTTGAAATGTCAGAAGAATGCCCAGCAGAAACCCAAGTGGATATAAAAGGGGTTGGCTCAGCTCACCCTCTGCACCCTGCTATCTCGCAGCAGCTCGATTGCTTTCAGGTTGGGAAGAGGGGGAGTGACATTCTGGGGGAAGACGAGAAGAAAAGAGAGAAAGGAAGGAGAATGAAAGGAAGGTGCAAACCAGTTTTCTCCAGTCTTCACTTGCTTTCTGCCCCAGCACAATTTGTATTTAGCGCTGTGAAGAGCATATCAGCACTCTGCTGATCCGTGAGGAACAGTATTCTGGATGAAGGCTCTCCAGGCAACAGGGATACAAGATGCAGGAGTAGAAATGTGGTCATTCAGCTCAGGGTGTGCGGCAAAGACATCATCTCTCAGTATGATCCTTGCTGGAATGAGACCCCGCTGAGCAAAGCCTTTCACCAAGTCACCAGAAAGAAAGACCTCCAGGAATGCACTCCCAAGAAGAGGTGACACCTTGTAGGCAACTCATTCCTCCACTGAACTCAGCAAGAAGCTTTGATGGGCCCAACCTTTCACACAGGTGACCAAGGAAGATCCATCTCTGACTGGGCAGGTGTGTTGGGGGTGGGCTAGAGGAATAAATTGTAGAATCGTGGAATCATGAAATCATAGAATCATATAATCATAGAAGGTCCCTGGTTGGAAAGGACCTCCAAAGGTCATCTGCAGCCAGCTGGGACATCTGCAACTAGATCAAGTTGCTCAGAGCCTCATCAAGCCTGAAAATAAAGGGTTGGTTTGTTTTTACTCCCCAAGCTGACGGTCACTAGCATAATCTTATCACTCTTGTTAATGTTTGGGTAACAGGACCCATGAGCGTGTCCTGGCACATGGAGAGGCTGAAGCTGGCTCTGCACAAACGAGAGCTGAACATGGAACTAGTGTGGCCACGCTGGCCTGGGGGCAACACTGTGGAGACACTGCTCTGCTTCTTCAGAAGCTACGCTCCCTCCTGGCCCCGTGCCGGGTGGTGCTCGTGTGCACACCGCCAAGGACCGAGGCAGGCTGGGGGTCTCCGTGTCACGCTCCGTTGTGCATGAAAGCTACAGCCTTGGATGCCTCTTCTCCCAGTTGGCTGAGTTTCAGAGAAAAAATCTGCACCCTTAATAAAAAGTTGTTTCATTGAACACTGGATCTGGCCTCAGAAAGGTACTCAAGCTGCCTGATTTTCATGTTCCAGGGTTACAGATCCAGCCATTTCCACTGTGGAAAAAGTCATCTGAGATGGCGCGTTGTTCCTTCCAAACTGCGTTAGTCATGGGGAGCGGGAGCCCAGGGCCTGTTAAGGCAGAGAAAGTACAAAGTAGTCCTCTCTGCAGAACATACAAAAAACCATTTACTCAACGCTTGCCTCTGATGCAGCAAAGGCACTAAAAACCAGAGAGGTGAAGGGAGCACATAAAATTCAGGGAACAGGCCAAATGAGAAGATAAGGAAGGAGAAAGGAGATTCCTAAAACCAATCTCCGTCTTCTGTTCAATGGTTTTAGACTAAAGGCCTCCCCTGAGTGGGTGTTCTCCTCTTCTCCAGTGGTCACAGCCCCTCAGTTCTTCAGGCCTCCAAATAACAACTCAGATGGGCTTTCCAATTACAGCTCGTTGTGATGACAACTCAACCTCTGATGAGTTGTCAAGTACCTTTTCTTTGCAGTGTCCTGATGGGCCTATGCTTTGTAAATCCTCAGGCCGAGTGAACAATCAGCGCTTCAGAAAAGAGGATTTGGGAATCTGAGATAGAGGGTGAGACACAGCTAGCTGCGGGAGAGTCTTTCTTTTAGTAGAGGTTGGAGAAGCCCATGGTGACAATGCTACAGGGATCTACACCCTGCAGTGCGGTCCTGTCGGTCTATGGAAAGAGATGCAGGAGAGAGGCCTAGATCCAGCCAGCTGAGGAGGACAGATGGACAATAACAGTCTAAGAAGGCTGCAATCTGGCACGACGGAGCTTAAACAGAAGCATCCCCTGGCCTTTCTCATTCCTTTGGCCCTACTCATTCCTGCAAAGCACAGCAGGGCCAATAATCTCCCCACTGGCTGCAGGCATCTCCGGGCCACCGCAAAGGGGACCCTGGCCAGTGCCGTGACACCAGCCAGGTTCATGCCTGTGAGGCCAGGAGCAGCCCCATTCGACCAACAGCTGTGGCCCAGGGACTTGGGGATGCACCAGTGGTTTTAATTAGGTTTGAACTTCCTCTTCTACAATTGACAATCGCCATAGACTGGAAAGGTTTCTTCCTAGCAGTGCACTAGGCAAAAAAAAAAAAAAAAAGAAAAAAAAGATAAATAAACTATTTTTGTGGTTTGTTTTAGTTGCTGCTGGCATCTTTGGGGTCCTGAAGGAGGGGGCACAGGACACAATAGGGAAGAGAACAGAGCAGCTTTCAGGGACCAGCTGACCTCTCAGACCTCCTGAGCCTTCACAAAAACCTTGCCGGTTACAAACCAGCTGTGGAATCAGGAACTCCTTTTGACGTCACCGCTGAAAAGTCCTAATTAGATAATTTCCCAAACCGTGCGGGTCTCAAGTGCCTCAGCTTCACCTTTAGCCCTGGACCAGCTCACCCAATTTAGCGGTTAAAGGTTCAGCTCCGTGTCAGGTCACAGGCATGCTTGAGAAGACACCTATTGTCCCAAAATGGATTTTGCCCCCTGATCCTATTTCAGGATCCCTTGTGCCCCCGGTGCCTCAGCACTCGGGCCAGCCGCTCTCAGGAGAACGGCAGCCATCCTGAACTGTCTCTCACCTTACCCTCCGAGCAGCCTTCCCTGCCGAGACAGCCGGCAACACAACCCAGCTCCCCTGAAAGGCATTTGGAAACGCTGCCGTGTGTTTATACGTACACGCCGCTGCAAGGAAGGTGATAATAGCAAATAATAAAGGGAATTAAGCTCGTCTCTTGGCACCGAGTTCCAGTGCCGTGCTTTAGAAGCGGTACCTGTCTGACGAGAAACATCCGGAGGCGCTGAGCGCATCGCCGGCAGCATGGCCAGCATCTCAGTCGCCTCCGGAGGTGTGGATTTGCCTCCTGACGTGTAGGAGAGAAAGGGACCGATGTGAACAAAAGCACAAAGGTTGTGAATGAAACACTCAAAAGCGTAAAAAGAATCAAGGATTTTTGCTTCCTTTCACTCTATTTTTAGTATTTCCATATTTATGACCCAACTTTCCCAAATGAATTGTACTTCATTACTTCACTGTAATATTAATTCCATGGAATAATTAACTTTACTTTCCCCACAAACCAGCACAGAACAAGGGCCCTGTTTCCAATCCCCTGTCTCAGTTGCAGGGGTGGTATGAGACGTGCAGCGCCCGCCCGCTGTTACGCAAAATCCATTTAAACTTAACCCCAGTGAGCCGCAAGATAAAGGGGAAAGGTGAAAAAACAACCACACAGTGATCACAAAGCAAGCCCTGGGCCTTCGAGGGGCACAGGAGTGAAAAGGGAGCTATGTGATGGCACCACCAGTGTGTTTATTTGGGGATTTTCTCTTTAGTGAAAACAAGCAGGGCCTGCCAGGCCTCTGCGCTTCAGGTCAAACATATTTCTGATGTTTATCCTCGTCTGCATTCCACTCTTTTTTTTTTTCTTTTTTTTTTTTTTTTCTGTACGCTCTACAATATCATTTGAAGTTTATTACAGGCACTCTAAGAAGGGTCACGTGGTGGGTTTGGCCTGATGTCTGATTTTTCCCTCTGCCCTCAAACTACAGTGTTTAGTGGTTGACCTGCCTCCTGCGCACCTTCGCTTCTCGTTGCCAGGTGGAGTTCTTGCAGAGAGCTGCAGTTTGGTGCTTCTAACATTGATAACTTGTGCCCCTTGTCCGGGAACGGATAAAGAGCATGTATTCCTGCTGTATTCCTCTAAAATGACAATTCTGCTCTATAAGCACAGAAGATGAGAAGCATATGAGAAGATCTTCTGATCTTCTAAACATAAAAAATGAGTCAGCATGTATGTTTTAGCAGATATGGAAATTTTAGGTGTGGAATCAGAAATCACACAGAAACACAGAATTGTTGGAGTTGGAAGGGATCTCTAGAGATCATCTAGTCCAACCTACCCACCAAAGCAGGTTTGCCCAGAGCATATTACACAGGATGGCATTCAGGTGGGTTTTGAAAGTCTCCAGAGAAGGAGACTCCACAACCTCTCTGGGCAGCCTGGGCCAGGCTCCGACACCCTCACAGCAAATAAGTTTTCCCTTACATTTAGATGGAATCTTCTGTGTTTCAGTTTGTGCCTGTTTTCCCTTGTCCTGTCACTGGGCACTACTGATCTACTCTTAAGTTCCTGCTCTGGGAGGGGGGTTGGACTCGATAATCTTTCGAGGTCCCTTCCAGCCCCTAACATTCTGTGATTCTGTGAAAAGAGTTTATTTCCATACTCCTTGCACCCACCCTTTAGATATCCATAGACATTGATAAGGTCTCCTTTCAGTCTTCTCTTCTCCAGGCTAAATAGTCCCAGTTCCCTCAGCCTTTCCTGGTAAGAGCAGTGCTCCAGTTCCCCCATCACTGAAACCTCCACAGGGGTCCCTGGATCACACGGGCAGATACCTTCATTTCAAAGGCCATGAAAAGAAAATCTCAAAATCACCAGGCAGAGAGATACCAGGATTTGCTCCCCTTGGAAATGGTGCTTCCGAACAGACTTGCTCTGCCACCCGGGGCTCCGCAAACATGACAAAGAGCAGGAAAGTCCCAGACTCCAGCAGATGTGCCATGGACCTGCTTGGGCTCGCTGGCTGGACGCAGGACCTCACCTCAGAACGCGCAAAGCTGAGTTTTGCTGCCCAGGCGTGATGGGCTGAGCCTCTCCCGTCCCAGGAACGGGAAGAGGGGAGAGAAGTGGACCCTGGAGAGCCTGTAGTGGCCATTTCTACACGTTCCTGGGCAGCAGCATAAGCCAGTCCCAGCCTGGGCCAGCTGCGAAAGGCAGCGTCCCTCTTTGGTGGAGGTCCTGGGTTAGGATAGGGTTAATTTTCCCCGAAGTCGGGAGGAGAGGTCACTATCGCGACAGGCACCGACTCAGGCAGCGTTTATTCGATACCATACTGACGTTAGGCCGGAGGGGGGGGGAAGCCGCGTAAAGGGCGCGAAAGGGACTGGGGGGTGCGCGCGCCCGCCTCCATTTCGCCGGCACCGTTCGCTCCCCGCTCTGGGTGCGCATCGGTTGATTTGTGGCTGTTGTTTGTTATTTCCCCTGGTTGCACCGTTTATCAAAGCCCCCTTATCACAGCCCTCGGGCTTTTCGCATTTTTTCTGCCTTTTTTTCCTTCCTGTTCCGGGGGTGGGGGCGCTTAGAGTGAGCGGTCACGTGAGCTCGGCTCTGAGGCACCGCGCTGGGCTGCCCGGTGGGTCAATTTATACCTCAAAGAGCTATTAAAATACATAATTTAAAAAAAAACAACAACCCAAAACAAAAGGCTTAGTAGAGAGAATCAGGCACCACCCGAGTTTTAAATGAGAGGGTGAGTAGAACCAAAGAGGGTTTAGAATCCCAGGCTGGTTTGGGTGGGAAGGGACCTTCCAAGGTCATCTGGTGCCACCCCCCTGCAGGGAGCAGGGACATCTGCAACTAGAGCAGGTTGCTCAGAGCCCCATCCAACCTCCCTTGGAATGGTTCCAGCGATGGGGCAGCGACCACTTCTCGGGGCACCCTGGGCCAGGCTCTCACCACCCTCAGAGTGAAGAATTTCTTCTTAACATCTCACCTCAACCTCCCCTCTTCCAGCTTGAACCCGTATGAGCCGCAGCTGTGCAGGAACCTCGGTGAGACGGGTTCAGAGGTGGTTGCTGCACCGTCTGCAGGGCATCTGCTGCTCCCCAGACGGAGGAGGCTGCGCCGCAGCTCTGCCCCGGCAGCCCTCCAGGCAAGTAATTTTCTCCAAAGTCTGAGCAAGCACGTGGATTTTTGAAGCACTTTAGAAATAACCGTCTGTAAAATGGTGAATCTCCATCTTTTTAATTAGGCCGGTGCTATTCCCTCGTCATAGCCGGAGGGTGTGTGTGTGGGGGTGTGTGAGCGTGGGAGGAAAACTTCAGTTGCCTCTGTGTACCTGAAAGTTAAAATAGAAAAATACAGAAATAAACAGACACAGACGTAACTGCAGAGAAAGGCTAAAACCAGCATTTGTGTGTGTGTGTGTCTCTACACGCGTGCACGCAGATTCACATTTGCATTACTACAATTTTTTTTTTTTTCTCCTGAGAAGACAGTCTTCGCTTCCAGGCCCCAACTGTAAATTTCCTAAGGCACCGACTTAATCTTCCCTCGATCTGTCCTCATGACTGGGATCACTGGGACGGAGGCCTGGAAGCGAAGCACCCCGGGCCCTCGCAGCCAAAGCAAAACAATGGCTCCTTTCCCCAGCCTCCTAATAAGTTCAAGAAGTTATGAGAAAACAAACAAAGCAGTGGCCTGGTCACATAGCTGAGCGCTCCAGCTCCCGCGCCGTGCCATGCCGTGCCGCCGGAGCTGGCAACCTGTGGGGCTCGATGGCTACGGCAGTGCATGTGAGGTCTGGTGGTGAAACCCACACTCCCAGCTTGCTGTGAGAGACCCCGGGAACATCAGCCCCTCTGTTGTCCGTGCTCGGTGCTACTTCTGGGGTCCCAGCTGGGGTTGGCATTGCTGCCCACCAGTGTGATGGCACACGTGGTGTGGAGGAGTGGTGGGACAACCCATGTGTCCTGCACTGTTGGGCCACTGCGGTCTCCAGAATCAAAGAATCATAGAATCCCAGACTGGTTTGGGTGGGAAGGGACCTTTCAAGGTGATCTGGTCCAACCTCCCTGCAGGGAGCAGGGACATCTGCAACTAGAGCAGGTTGCTCAGAGCCCTGGCCCAACCTCCCCTAGAATACTTCCAGGGATGGGACAACAACCACCTCTTGGGGCACTCTGGACCGGGCTCTCACCACCCTCAGTGTCAAAAATTTCTTCCTTCTCTCCAGTCTAAATCCCTCTCTTTTAGTTTAAACCCATCCCCCCTTGTCCTGTCCCAACAGGCCCTGCTCCAAAGTCTGTCCCCATCTTTCTGACAGGCCCCTGGAAGCCCCAAAGGGCCCCCAGAAGGTCTCCCCGGAGCCTTCTCGAGGCTGCACAAGCCCAACTCTCTGAGCCTGGCCTCCTAGCAGAGGGTTCCAGCCCTCCCAGCCTTGCTCTGATCATTTCCAGAAGTGCAAAACCACGTCCTTGAGGAAGGCTGGTGTTGTCTGGTGACATAACGAGTTTTCCGGAACAATTCTTTGCTTTATTTTTCCATAAAGTTTGCCTGATTTCCAACGCTCTGAGGTTATTTAGTCATAAGGGCTCAAATGAGTCGCTTGTAGATGGCAAATCAGAAGAGCAGTATTACTGCACTGGATGGTTTTTGGAGCTTGCAGATATTTTCTTACAATTGTGTAAGCTGTGACAACACAGGGCAGTGACGAGTTGCTTCAGCTGGTGTTCCCATCACTATTATCTGCCTTGGTTTGTTCTGTGTGTGGTTTGGAGGAGAGCTGGTGTCTGTGTGAAGAAAATGCTTTTGAGCAGATTTTGTGTGGTACTTCTCCCTGATTCAAGAGAGACCAGGAGCTACTGGAGAGAGTCCAGAGGAGGCTGGGAAGCTGCTGAGGGGCCTGGAGCATCTGTGTGAGCAGGAAAGGCTGAGAGCCCTGGGGCTGTTCAGCTGCAGAAGAGCAGCCCCAGAGGGGAGCTGAGCAAGGCTGAGCAAGAGCTCAAGGGCCCCCGGGGGGCAAGAGGCTGGGGCCAGACTCTGCTCAGGGGTGCCCAGCGCCAGGACGAGGGGCAGTGGGCACCAACTGGAACCCAGGAGGTTCCCTGGGAGCGGGAGGAGAAACTTCTTTGGTGGGAGGGGGTTGGAGCCTGGCCCAGGCTGCCCAGAGAGCTTGGGGAGTCTCCTTCTCTGCAGAGATTCCAAAGGCTTCTGGACCCTGCGCTGCTGGGCCCCCTGCTCTGGGTGACCCTGCTGGAGCAGGGGGGTGGCACCAGATGACCTTTAGAGATCCTTTCCAACCGTTCTGTGTATTTCCGTGACCCACAAAACTAGCACTGTCACCATCCTCATCACCACGTGGGCCTCCCGACCTCTCTGAGCATCCCGCAGTCATCCAGGAGAACCCTCAGGTGGAGATCTGCTCCTGCCTGTGTGAGAGCAGCTTTGCCCTGCCAAACGCTGACTTGTGAGGCTGAGTTTACATAGAAAAAAAAAGCCTTTTGTGCCCGAAGGAACGAATCCCACATTGTTTTTTCACAGCGCTGCTGTTTTTTCCGTCTTGTCCCTCGTGAGGCGTCTCCTCGCCGCAGCGTGGACCGGGCCGCCCTTTGCTCCCCAGTTCCCAGCTACGCCGTGTGCTTTGTGGTTTTTCTCAGCTACTGCGTGAGGACTTCCAGATGAATTCTTGGGGTGAACGCTGCCTTCCAAAGTGCTTGTGAGGTTAATTAATCTTACCTCAATAGGTGCGTCAAGGCCACTGCTCCTGCTGTGCAGCAGGTGAGAAGCAAGTAGTCAGGGGTCCGAGTGGCTTGTTTGAAGCTGTGGAAGAAGTCACAGAGCTCGGTTACCAGGCCCGAGGCCTCTCATTCGTATTTGGTCCAGAAGATACAGTTTTCTCCGACCTGGTTTTCCTTCAGCATCCCTTCTGAAGTGCCTCCAGACTGGCCCCAGGGGTCTCTGAAACAGGGAGCGACATTTTCCTGGGGGTCTTCGTCCTCAGGCTTCAATTCTTTTTGATACTCGCCTATCACGCAACCTCAGCTCGCTGGGGACAAGAGCGGTTTTGTTATTCATTAAAGGACTTCCATTAACTGGGAAAGAAAAATTCAGACTCTTCCTTAAGAAGCTTATAATTTAATAGGTGAAATGTCAGGGAAAATCAGTGCAAGTCTGTTTCCTCTCTGCTTCATTATGCACTCCATTAAACAGCTTTTATGTTCTGTTTATAGGTTGGTTGTGTGTTTCTTCTCTCTCTTTTTTTTTTTTTTCTTAATTTTTCATTTTTTTTAGAGGAAACATTTTTACATTTATGATGTAAAG
Source organism: Baryphthengus martii (assembly GCA_013396935.1). Lineage (NCBI taxonomy): Eukaryota > Metazoa > Chordata > Aves > Coraciiformes > Momotidae > Baryphthengus > Baryphthengus martii. The sequence continues at coordinate 157,246 of VWZK01010802.1, read as the reverse complement.
CGAGCTGGGCTGAGAACCAGCACGGTGAGAAACACGTTTGGCTCGAGCGAAGAATCTGCAAGACCGCAAACCATCAAGATGTCCCCAGCAAGAGGCTCCGTGGCGGGACACCGCCGAGGGGAGGCGGGTGGGGAAATCAAACACGTTCCAGGCAATTTGCCGATTGCCAATCTTCAGGGGTATAAAATGTCCCTAAATTGCTACGTTCTCCTCCCCTGCGGTGTTAAGAGAGGTCCGGTCGCCCAACCTGGAAAGAGAAAACCGCAAGCGACTCGTTAACGTCTCCGTCTCACCCCTACGGTGAGGAGCGAGAGAACGCCTTTCCCAGTTCGTAAACACCGCCTGCTTGACTGGAGGGATGTTCTCGCCCGGATGTGGCAAATTTTATAGCCGTGTGAATAAGAAACAGAGCACGCAAAGGAAAGTATTACGGTTTAGGGGGTGATAAAACTTCATGCCACCCTGCTCCGTTCCCCTCCTGCCCCCTGCTTTCTCAAAACATCCATCGGGAACCTCTGGCTTTGGTGAGGTTTAGGAGGCAAAGAGGAGAGTAAGACAAAGCTTGGAGGCCGCTAGAGATGTCATCCAGGATAATGCCTTTGTTTTCCTTCAGCAACGGAAGATAGTAGCTCATGGCCAGATCATGAGGTGGAGAGTGAAGGTTTTCATACTTAGTTCTTTTTTTTCCCCTTTAATTTACCACAGGATTGCTCGTCAAAGTTATTTTGTTGCTGGATGTCTCATTTTTTCCGAATGTACTGCAGGGACGACTCCCGCCCAGCTCGGGCCGAGGCTGTGAAGGTTAATTTGCCGTTATTTCTAAAGTGCTTCGCGTCACCGAGGACTTTGACTCATGTCAAAGTACAGGGGACTTCTTCCATGAATTGGGTTGCTGACCCACAGCGGGAAGGTGCTGGTGGTCTGAAAGGACTGGTGATCTGTGATAGGGAGTGAAAAATAAGGAGAAAGAAAAAAATAAGGAAAAATAAGGTATTGCTGGAGTGACTGAGCAGAGAGGCAAGTTAGTGAGAGACGGGAGGGTAAAGCAGTGGTTCTGCCAAATTGATAAATCATACAGAAATCTGAAAAAAAACCAAACCAACCAAGAAAGAAGGTGTTGCTTGAGAAGAATCTCATTTTGCCGCCTGCTGACAGAGAGGCCCCGGGAAGGTGGTCTCCTCACCACTAGCACGTGGTGCTGGAAAGAGCCGTGATTTTGAAACTGTCAGCAGTCCAGCAGCTCTGCTTTTTTCAAGGAGTTTGGGTCATCACTGAACATCTTCCTGAAAGATAGGAAGGTAGAAAAAAATACATGAAAAATGTGTTTTGGACTATACTGTACAAAGTAGATACTAACAGGGAGTTACATGGATTTTCTAGGGATGGCCACCAAAGTATCAATCAGCACAGAATCCCAGCATGGTGGGGGTCGGAAGGGAGCTCCGGGATCATCTCATCCAACAGGGTCACCCAGAGCAGGTTGCACGCGTTGCCGCGTTAGTGAGATTTATCTTTGGTTTGGCTTTCATCACGTTTTAACTTTTGATTTCCTGTTAGGGAGAAGATTCAGACACGTTGATGAATGGAAAGTGTCAGAAAACGGATTAATTAAGCAAATGCAACGGAATCAGTCGTTCTCTGTCTCCTGGACCGTACCCAGAGAAGTTTGTCCCTGCCAAGGAAGAGATGGTGAAATCGGTGAGCACATAAAACATCCACTAGGAATTCATGCCCTTGGTCAGCTGGATAATTGGATGCAAATTAATGTTATTCTTCAACAACATTTACCAAAAGCAGTTAGTTCACTGTTTTGTTTCTTTTTTTTTTTAAAAAAAGAGAAATACACTATTTCTAAGACCCTTCTTCCTTCCCCTTGAATGGGGAGATGAAGAATATTGACACTTTCTGATATTAAAAACTAAAAAAAAACCAACCCTCACCCCAAAACCCTTTCCTTGGAGACTAAGGGACAAGAGCTCATTTTCCACCAGATCCATTCATTTTCCACAATTCTTTTCAATTTTTAAGCTGGAAAACCTGAGTCTATACCTTGTTTCTGTTTTTTCTTAAAGACCTCTTAACACCCTGAGGCTGTAGCACCTCCCGGTGCTGTGAGCCGTGGTCCTGCTACGAAACTCGCCCTGTGGTCCGGGGCTCCCCTGAGCATTGCTCAGGACTGGTGGAGCATGGAAACCATTCTGGAGAAAGTCCACAAATCCCAAAGCCCTGTTACATGATCTGAAGGGCAAGGTACAGTCCAAATCTAAACAACTTCTGTAATGCCTGAAATGGCTTTGCTCTTACACCGGAGAAATACGGAAACACTGGAAGAGAAGTTAATTGAATTTTCCCTCCTCCTTCTTCCGTCCTCAAGCCCCATTGCATTTAAAAAAAAAAAAAAATAAATTCCCTTTTTAGAAATAACTATCAGAGTTGGAAATTAAGTTCACATGAAGTGAGTTAGGGATGAGAGTAAAGTCCTGATTGAATTTACTTGGAAAAAAAAAAAAAGAAAAGAAAAGAAAAAGAAAGTAGAGCTGAAGATGGGAGGCCAGACTTGTGGGGAGAGCACGGGCTGAGCCGCAGGCGGGTGCTGAGCACCGGGGCAGCTGAGCATCCGACCACTCACTGTCCCTGGATGCCAGGGTGAGCCTTCAGCTCCTCCTGAAGCCTCTGAGCCTAAACAGAGGCCTGGCTTTTGGTGGAAAACCGAAAAAAAAAAAAAAGGTTCCCCTTGCAGTGAGACCCGGTTTCCTGCCTTTTGATAACCCACACGAGCTAAGGCAAAAGTTCTGCCTGGTGTGCGTTTCTTCCTGCGTCGTCGCTGTGAGTGAAGCAATATTCTTTCCACTGCTTATCCTGAGAGACTTTCCAGCTCTTGATACATCTGCCTGTTGAAGTGTTGCCTTCAGCATCCTCTAATTATAGCTTGAAATGAAGCTTTTTGGTTTTTTTTCCACCCTGGCTTCTGTTGGTCTGTTGCCAGGATGATGTTTTCTGGAGTAATGAGTTGCAGAAGGGCAATGACTAGATAGAGGAGGATGGCAGACCCAGCTTCTCTGAGCAGACGCTTTCCGGTTTGGAATTTGTCTGTGATCCCTTCCAAACGCCAGCGGTGCCTCTGCTACGGAGTCTCATGGGTATCCTGCTCTTCTCCTGGGTTGTGAACAAGGATGAGGACTGGAGTTCTGTGTCTCCATGTGTCCTGGACCACAGCAGCATCTTTCTGACGTCCCCCAAACGCCCGTGCTTTCCACTTGCCCAGTTCCTCCCCGTGTCCACACAGTGCCCAGATGTATTCCCAGCTTCTACTCAGAGCTCAGTCTCAGCCTCCTGAAATTGCTGAATCCACCTTCCCCACCATGTTTGAGAAGGGACCAAGACCAGTCCATGAGTGTTAAGTCTGGAGACAAGCTGCTGTGTTTGGGATGTGTCTCCTGTGATGGGACCCCACAGGGATAGTCTGCAGTTTCCCCAGGGTGACTGGTGCGTGTGGTTTTCCACAGGAACACCTAAGGACCTAATCCTTTCCCAGGACAATCTTCTTAAAGTGGTGTTGGTGAGAACGAAGCAGGAAAAAAAATCTTTTAACTGAGAACGTTTCCTGAAACCAAAATACTTCAGAGCTTAAAAAATGTGCTTTGCTGTTGCCCAGCCAAATGAAGAGCAGGCCATGCAAATATTTTTCCCAACCCCCTTGTCTACCTTTTCCCTTTTGCTCTCCCTCTCAGAAAGAGAGAAAACCAGCCAACCTATTTCACTTTTCCAGTGAATATTTCTCTGACATCTAACGCCTTTGGCAGGAGGGATTGCTCAAAGCCAGGGCGGCAGCCACGTGCCCCTGGAGTCTGGAGAGGGAAGCCAAAGAAGGACGAAAGGTTTGCTGCCACTGGGGTTATGGGACTGTCCTTCTCTCCGTCTCTTCCCAGCTGGCACCAGAAATGCCATCCCTTGGCTGAAAAACAGCCACTTCAGAAAAAAACTTATTTTGCACCCCAGATTTCCTGCCGATGCCTCCCGTGGTGACGTCTGATGCCACCTCGCCAACCCTGCTGTCGGCTTCTCGTGCTCCCTGCAACCGGACAAAAAGATTTTATTTGAGTAACGATCGGAATGGCTTAAAAAAAGAACAAAAATCTAATTTTAAAGGGATTACGGTGAACCTCTTATAAACTGTGTTCAATAAGAAGAGGACTTAGAGCAGGGCCTGTAATGGGTCTGAGTGGCTGTGCTGGGGAAACAGGTCATTTCCTGATGGTTAGCAGCTAATTTTTCTAACAGTCGAAACGCAGGGATCGCACGTATGGATTTCTAATGGACACTCGTGAAACGGCAAGAGGCCTGATGAATACCAGGTGGCCAAACTTCACTTTCCCATTATCGAAGAGTCCATTTAACTCAGCAGGCAGCGGGATCTCTGACCACCTGATCCGTAGGGTAGGGCACAGGCGGTTCGTAGCCGTGTACGAATTCGTAGCCATATTTTATTTCCCCTCCTGGGAAATAAAAACCATTGATAAATGGCATCATTGCGGTATCTCCATTAGAAACAGCACCATCAGAGCTCTTCAGCCCTGGAACTCATTCCCTTAAGCATCCCGGAGTCACCAGAGACACCACTGGCTGTTAACTCTGTAATTGCTGGCCCACCGCGTTGCTTTGCTCTGGTGGTCCTCCTTGGAAGCGATCAGCCAGGAGCACGCTCTCCGTGGGATCACTGGTGCTTGGAGAGGTGGCCTGTAGGACCAGGAAGGGAAATAAATATATTACTACAGCTTTTTGTCGAACTCTCTTATCCTTCTGGATGCTGTCAATGGTCCTGCTTTACAGGAGGAGTGTTGTTTATGAGTCCTGTGCACTGCTATCTGTTTACTATGAGCAGGATTACTTGTAAGGAGAATAAGTTGTTTGGTTTTTTTTTCCTAACACAATCTGGGTGTTCCTTGTAAAGAGAAACTTTTTTCCAATGCTTTTGAAAAGTCCCCTTTGTGCAAGTTGTCCTAATGCACTATATCAGAATTTTGTTTGGGGGAAAAAAAAAAAAAAAGTTTGGTAGATTCAGCATAGTATTTTTCATTCAAAATACTTTTCTTGAAAGGCCTGTAAAGTGTGTCAAGTGTGTCCTTCTCCTGGAGCCAGATCGTACAGGTTTCTCCCCTTAGCCGTATGGCTCGCTGTGAATTTCCAGAAGCTTGTAAATAGACAACGATACGTAGCTTCTGGAAACCCTCCTGAGATTTCTGAAGAGTGGAAAAACTGATGGTGCTGGCTGGATTTCTTTGGGCTAGGAATCTAAAGAGAAATGATACAAGATACTGTTGAGTTTTATCCTACTGTACTACATGATAAATTCAATGGGGATTCATTCTGGGATTTAAATCCGCAGTGGTTAAGAGCTTGGCTTCCTGGGGACTGTGATGCTTCCAGATGAGCGGTGTTGCCCTGAGTAGCTGGAGAGCCACAGGCATTTTAGGGCTCTCCCCCAAAACTCTGATCTACAAGAAGTAACTGGATAAAAGATGAGTTTCTCTTTTTAAAGATGTGAAGAGCAAACGTCTGGGGAGGCTGTGGGAAGACAAGGGGAGACAGGGAAACTGGAGAAGAGAGAAGATCAATGAGATGCAGGGCAGATGTAGGGATGGTAGTCGCGCTCTGCTGCCCGCGAACAGCAAGGCAGCGATCGGCGCAGAGCCCGTGCCGACTTGGACCTCGCTCCTCTGCCTCCTCCACAGCCCTCCAGCGGAATTAATTCCTCGTTACGGAGCTGCCTCTCGGTCCTTCCGGCTCTTTCTGGTGTTGTACAGATCATAGTCTGGTGCTTAACACTTGGGAGCTGGGCTTCTTGGACTCCGTTTGCAGCTCTGTGACTGACCTCTTGGGTGGCTGTGGGCAAAGTTACTTCATCTTTCTGCGCCTTGGGTCCCTCGTCTTCAGAGGGTAACGGTGCCAACCGGCCTGCCGCAGAGGTTAGGGGGCTTAACCCCAGCCTCTTTGCAAATCTACGTGTGACGTCTTGGATGAAGAGCAAATTGGTCCTACTGCATATGGCTCCTCATGAGGTAACACAGTTATTAGGAAAAGATGTTTGTAGGCTCTCAGAAGGGTTGTGGAAGTCCCAAGGAAACTTATCTGAAGAAGGGTCGCTCCCAGGCGTACCACAGGCCGAGTCAGCCTTCTTTTTTTCCTTTTTTTTTTTTTCCTCAGTTTGCCGGAGAGGAACATCTGGACAACGGCTTCCAAACAGAGGCAGGGCCCAAGCCAAATAGCTGAGTGCAGTGTCTTGGGGAATGCAACGGGCATTTCCGATCTTACGCAGAGCGAGCTCAACCAAGAAGCCGTCGTTGTGTTTTTCTGCAGGAAGGCACCGATTCTGTCCAAGAACAGCTGTCGAGCCCTTCATGCGCTTGAACGAAGGATACGTGTCCTAGTCCTCACATGGCACCGGTGCTGGAAGTGTCTGTTTCTCAAAGCTGGAAGCAGGGAAATGGAACTGGACTTTGAGAGAATCTAGTAACAAAATTTTCTCCATGTGCAAGTGATGAAAGAGGCCGAGTGCAGCTGCCTCACACAAGCCCGGCAATAACAGCCACAGCTCCTCTAAACTGTCAGCAGTAAAACTGCGTTTGCTTTGAGCCACATCTTGGAGAATGGAACGAAACAAGTTTTTTTTGAGGAAATAAAACCTATTTTGCAATATGTATTTATTGTACACGCTACCTTCTGCTAAGTGGTGTGGATTAATACCAGTATCAGAGCGCTTTGCACTCGCACGGCGCTGGAGGATCTCTGCGTGCCTTGGTGAGCTCCTCTCTGCAGCCCCCGCTCCTGCCCTCACTTTGCTGAGGAGACATCACACCCCTGCCTTGGCCAGAGGGTTTCTCGCGCTGTCCTAGTGCAGATCAGTCCGTGACCAACGCAACAAGCCACCAGATCACTGGTTTTGTACAGGGGAGTTCAGATGAAGAAACCGAGAATTGGATTCTCTCTTGAATGTGGTAACTGCTCTGGTGTGTGCAGCTAAAACCTGTGTCTGTGGTACACCGTGGCTTCGAGAAAGCTTTCAGATACCCTTCCACGTGAGCAAAAATGTACGACAAGGTTGTAGACACCACTCAACTAGTTTAAAAGCCCCAAGGTCATGAGTCAACAAGATGATGCAATTGCACAACAGAAAAAAACCCAACACCCCACCAAACCGATTTTGCAATGCAGCAAAACAAATGTTTTATGGAAGGTGGTCATCCTGCTGCACTCTGCCTTCGTGGCCGGAGCACTCGGGAAGTCTTCTTAAGGCTTATAGACATCAGGTCTCACCTGATTCTGGATCTCCCTAAATGCTGGGCTGTGTTAATTTAGGGAAAACATCAGGCTCCTGGCTGTGAACTGGGTCTCCTCGATAGGAGTCGTGCAGTTTCTTCACACGGCATTAGCTGAGAGCCACTGGTGCGCCGCAGGCAGACGGGCCGCTCAGCTACGGCTTTTGATTGACGCCCGTTTGGAAGACTCTCTAGTTTTAGGCAGAGGAGGCAGCCCCAGAGGCTGAATTGTCAGAAGAGAGGCCCTCCACAGGCTGTATGGACCGCACTGATCGATTGGTTGCCACCACAGTGTATTTTGCCTCCTCTCCCTGTCCCTTTTCCAGTATTCTTTTCTAAGTGGCGCAGTAAAGCAGCCGGTGTGGGTCTGTGTCCCCGGGCAGGAGCTGCGGAGCGGCTTTCAAGCTCGGCCTGATGCGTCAGCCCATATCGAAAATCCCCAAACGCACCGGCACAGCAACACGCAGCGCCAGGAACCTGCTCAGCGTTAGGAACTTTGACTAACGTTTTCTGCTACAGGGTCCTTCTTTCACTTGTTTCTAACTTTCGCAGTTTGGGCTTCGATTTTACGTACGGGGTGTTTGTCTCAAACCGACTTATTTACGGAAATTTCAGCCAAAATAAGTGACATAGCGTTTCTGAGAAGAAGCCTGGAAAAAGGCATTGTTTGCCTTGTTGCTTTTTTCCTTTTTTTTTTTTTTTTACAACCTTTTCTTTGGAAAGCCCTAGAAACCCTGGTGCTTTGGAAGTGCGATCGGACGCTTGGCAGAAGAGGTGGCTTTTGTGCTGGGGATGGGCTTTGGCTGTCCCTGTGAAAAACTACCCACATTTGGCCAAGTTCTAAGACTTAGAAAAACCGTGCGGAAAGGTTATAGGTTCCCATTTTCTGGGGACTCAGCCTGGAATCCTGGGGTCTCAGCTGGGACTGAGGTTGGCCAGAGCTCTTCTCTGAATATCTGCAGTGCCGGCTGATCAGCAGAGGAAAAAATCAAGACCTGAGTATCTCAGTGACGGGATTCGGAATTCATGCCTACCACAAATCTTGCAGCCACACCAGTGACCATATAGCTATGTCTGTCCTCTCAAAGGCCCTCAGGCCGCCTTCAGGACTAGATTCAATTTTGTCCGTTCTGAAGCGTGGTCAGGGGGTCAGGCAGAGCGCACACCGAAGCCAGATGTAGCACGAGGGACTGCGCAGACACTGCCTGAAGCAGCCGTGGGGCCGCAGAGGGCACCACGGCTTTAGCTGCTCCGTAAACTCCATCCGTGGTTGTATAGACAGGGCTTGTGCTTTTTCGGTTCGACATTTGGAGAATGAAGAAAATACCAGCTCGCCTCCTGGGGCTGTAGCAAAAATAGATGAATTAATCTTTACGAGGCACTTTGATACTATTGTCATGAGCGCTATAGAAAAGCCCATGAGAAAACAAAACGCCGTTGTTTTCGGAGCAGGGTTTGAATAGCGCGCAGCCAGGAAGGCTTGAGGTCACAAACGGAACAATGAAGAAAGAAACAAAATCTTGAATAGCTGTTCCTGTAGCGAACGGTCCCCGTGCCCAGCAGAGAGCGAGGCAGCCATCCCACGGAGAAAAAGCCGCGTCCTCGCGCCGCGGGGAGAGCCGTGTCACCGGTTGCGCAAACACACGAGGGAGCCCTCCTAAAGGTGCCCAGGTGACCAAAGTGGAGCTCGTAGCTTCCGCTCCCGCGTCTTCCCAACCTGGACTTCACAGGTTTCCGCACGCGCGCTCCCCCCCCCAAGACACGTGCGTACAGACATTCCTCACGCATCAAAGGTCAACGGCAATGTGGTTACTGGGCAAATTTTCCCCATTAAAACGTTACCAAAGGCAGATGTTTAGGGGCCTACAGGATTTACAGATTTGCTCTCCAAAGAACGTATTAGAGGAGATGCCTGTTCTCCTGTTGGGTCGCACGTTGTGTTTTTGAAAGCCTCAGTGCCCACCCCAGATTAAAGCAGCATGTTGCTGGAGTACTGGGCCTCCAATGAAGATGCCTTTCAACAACGCAAAACCACTAATGAGAAAACATAGACAGAAGGAGAGCCAGCCCCCGATGGCTCCTTGCTCAGCTTTGAGGAGCTTCCAGGGCCATCGGTGGCAGTGGCCTGATGGAAGGACGGGTCGGAGGAAGGCGAAGTCTTTCCTCAGTGGCTCTGACATTTGTCTGTAGTGGGGACACGGAAGGAAAGAAGGAAAATAAGCAAGTGAGAGAGGGAAAGAGAAGGAGAGGTCCTGCTTGGCCACATACCATACGTGCAGAGAGTGTATTGAGTTTTTCCAGACTAGGGAGACCTCCTCTTCCAAGCGTTCCAGTAATTAACCTCACTTTCTTGGCTGGTGTTAATTTGTTCCAAGTATTTGGGCTTTAGATCTAACCATGGGAATCTCATTCCCTGCAGAACTCTTGCCAACTATTACTAGACATTTTACCACACACATGCAGGCCAAAAAAAGCAAGGCTAATTACAGCGCTTTCTTGCGAAGGGTATTTGTTGTGAGTACAGCGTCTCCTAACAAAGGAGGGGAGTGGGAAGCGGGGAAGGCAGCGGCTTTTTGTGCCCGCTTGTGAGAGGAGGGCGCCGGAGAGGGCCCGGGGGGGAACCAGGGGGCTGCCGTTGGCCGTGCGGTACCCGTGACGTCGATCCTGCGCGAAGGCTTTTGGAGCCCAGGTGTGACGATCGCCTGTGTGAAACCAGAGAGGGACGGTGCTACCAAGAGCTGGAGCTGTGAATAACTGAGTTCAATTATTTGGTACCAAGGGGAGTTCTCCTAAGTAAAAATTTACATAGGAAGAATTATTCGAACCAGATGTCGATTTCCCGACGCTTTTTTTTTCTCCCCCTTTGGTGCCGTGTGTGCTACCTGTTTAGGGAAAGGGGGGGTGTGGGAGGAAAAGGCTGTGCGTAGGAGCTCGCTCTGACAGCGGGGCTCGCAACAAAGTCGTACGTGACAACACCTACAGCAGAGGAAATAGATTGTGAAAATCCCTATGAATTTTCAAGCCCGAGTGCCTGCAGTTTTTGGACCCATTCCACGCTGAAGAGGTTTAAAGGGAGCCAGCGAGGTAGGGAGGGCTGGAGGAGGCAGTCAGAGCGCCACAGTGTTGACATTTAGGATCTTTCATCAGGTTGAGTCCTTAATTTTACTAAAAGATTTTTTTTTAAATGTGTTTTTTTTGTTTTTTTTTTTTTCTTTTTGCTGCTTGTTATTCATTTTCTAGCTTTTGAAATTAACAATAAAATGCAGTAATACCTCGTACTAACATAAACCCTTTTATCCCTAGACCTCAAAGCGCTTCATCATAGTGAGTCAGTATTATTATTATCCGCCGTTTGAGCCCATCAGCAAATAAGTTTCTTCAGGGTCTATCTCTAAATCTGATTTTGTAATCCTTTGCTTAGTGCATTTAAATTTATTTATTTTTTAAGTGGGTAACTGTAAGTTGCTCAGGCAAGTTTCTTTGTGTCTTCTCTGGGACTGAGGTCATCCAGCCTCAACCAAAAAGTGAAGCAGACATCTCTAGTGTTTTGGAAGGCTGGGAAGCAGCAAGCAAGTAGCAGGCAGCGCTCACCTTTTTCCTGCAAGAAATCCAAGCTTTCTGACTAATAGATCAGTGGAGGGAATGAAATACTTGCTTTGGGAAAGAGTTCAGAATGTGGGAAATTGGTCCTGCTCCAAATCTGATCAGCCCTCCCCAGGTTAAGCTCTCTATGAATGAAAATTCTGTAGGAAAATGTATTTGGGGTTCACTGAAATACTATTGATTTGGGGTTTCTAATGTTTGAACTGTTTTCTAATGCAAGCTGTAGCACGGAGTCGAAAAAAAATCTCAGCAAAACTTTGTTTCAGAAAGGAAAGCGGCTTTTTTTTCTGTCCCAGAATGTTAAAATATCTTGTGTTTTTTACTGGCATTGTTGAAATTCCTTCTCTTCTTCCATGTTTCTTCTTCATACAACGGCAGCAGCAGTATCGGCGTGATCCCGATGGAAGGGCATGTTCTCGCCGAGTGCAATTCCACCAGCTCGCTCTGACCAGCGCCGGCTGCCAGCTCTGCTCTTCTGTGATTTATATTAAAAGAAAGGCTGAGGTTACTCCCTTGTGATCCTCATTCTCTTCACATTGAATTGCTCCCCAGAAGAAGGTCAGACACAAGGCTACTGTAAATTAGCACAGCTCCATTGAAAGCACAGTGTCACACCAGCTGGGGGTTTGGCTCCAGAGCTGCAGCTAAAGGAGTGTATTTTTGCCTCCATGAAGGCCTGAGAATGGGCCAGTCAGTCTGGCGAAGCAGGGCCTAAGGAGAGGTCAGAGAGACTTTTGTTTTTATTATTATTATTGGTCATCTTTTAAAATCAAGTGTGTTCTGAGCTTTCCAGCTGATTTGGAGCCCATGGTGAATCAGTGATGAGACACCTTTGAGCAGGCACCGAATCACCTCTGCCTTCCCTTGGTGCTCACCTACTTACTGGTAGTAAATGGTGTGTTTGAGCCCTGAAGTATATTGATGAGTGGGAAGCAGGCGTGTCTACTGCTTCCACATATCATAGAATCCCGGACTGGCTTGAGTTGGAAGGGACCTTAAAGCTCATCCAGTCCCAACCCCCCTGCCATGGGCAGGGACACCTCCCACTAGAGCAGGTTGCTCAGAGCCTCATCCAGCCTGGGCTTGAACACTTCCAGGGATGTCCTCACCCACATATGCTTTGCCTGAGGAGTTTCCAGTCTCTGTCCACCTGGTCCCATGGACAGTAGATTCAGTGTTGTCCCACTGAAAAGGGCAAAGGATAATTTTAGGAAAGACTAGGAGGAAAGTGGTAAGCCTCTTGGATCACATCTACTGCCTGGAGAATTGCTTCATCAATAGCACATCCATGGCGTGATGTTTCCCAGACCCTCCTCGCTTCTTCCCTCCATCCCAAGATTGTCATCCTGTCCTTAGCACCAGAGAATTGCTTATCTGGATGAGCAAAGAGGTAGAAATGTTGAGTGTTTTCCCCCAGATCACAAGCTGGCTGCAAATGCCAGGCCAAACAAGCCATCTCCTAAAGGTGGGAGCCGCAGAACCTTCCTGTAACGCGTTCACTCCAGGTATTACGTTTTGAGTAATTCGGCTGGCTCGGAAAACATCCACCCTCTTTTGAACGTGGCCACGTGTGGAGGGCCAACAGGGACATGGGTTAATTGTGAGGATGTCCCTTTGTGTACAAAAATTGCAAGGGAGCGTCTTCCTTAAAGCACCAACACCTGGGAAAGGCAAAACTCCAGAGCCTGGTGGGATGCTAAGGTGAGCAGCTGCTCGCGTCCCACCCCGGCATAGGGGAGTATACTGGGGAGAAACAGAAATGCTGGGCACAGACAGCAGCGGGATGGTTTGAGCGAGACAGCCCTGGGATGACTGCACGAGTTTTTGGCTTCCCCCAGGGCCATCAAATGGCAAGTTGTGAGCCTCTGGAGCCTTGTACGGCTGAGCTGAGATGAGAGGAATTTTTCAACACCCCGAGTTGGATCAAACCCTCCTTCCTGCCTCCAGTTCATAAAGCTTTTTAACTTTTGAAGGGGAGAAAAAGTGATCCCAGATGTACAGCCCTAATTACATACTTAGATGAAATTGGATTAAGGTGGCTGCTCCCTGTCCTTTTCTTCTGAAGATGCCTGGGACTGGCGAGGGACTGTGGGGCGTTGGTGCTGGGGCACAGACGAGGGGGATGGGACCCGGCACTGCACTCCAGTAATTTTTTTTCTTTGACTCAGGACCTGTCTTTTAATCATTAGTGTCATTATCTTGACTACGGAGTAGATTTGTACTGTTTTTCTAAAATCTCCCTCATGAAGCCACGTGTGGGCATGGAGGGAGGGTCTGCTACAAATTGGTCTTCCTGGTGGCACAGATATCTTCTTATAAAAGAAAAAAAAAAAGAGAGAAGATAATTACCTAATAACGGTAAGTGAGGGCAAAATATCCGTCAGTACTTTGAATGTGCTTCACATATGTCGAGTTATTTTCATTGCCACTAAATCAGTCCGATGCTCTATATCTCTATCCCGCCCGCCTCGCGCCCATGTGCAACACATTTCAGCCTTTGGGCAGACGTGAAACTCATGGGAGCTGGGTTTTCTTGCTCCAAGCTGAGTGGGAAGTGCCCGCGGAGCTGCTCGGTGCAAACCCCCGGCTCCCCGGGGGACGGCGAGGCTGCCGACAGCGGGAGGACCTCACACCAGCCCCCTGGATCTGGTGTGGGCCCGAGGAAACGGGCAGTGTTGGGGTGGGCTTAGCAGGATACAAATCAGCCTGCTCCGTGCTCCCTGTCTGAGCAGGATATTACTCAAAATGAATCTTTATGATGTTTTTGCATTTCAGATAAACCCCTCGAGTCCCGTAACGCTGTTCGAATCCAGATCAGGCTGGTGGCCGCGGCACAGCGCCCCGCCGCAAAACCCAGCTCTTGCCAATCTGACCCGGTTCGCAGGGGTTTAAAGCCAAACCGGTGCAGAGGTCTGAACCGTCCTGTGGTTGCTGCCGGGCCAGCCTGTTGATGTGGAAACACGGGCTGGGGTCCGCAGCTTCAGGTAGGTGACCTCAAGGCTGTGGTTGTCAGCTCTGTGAGCACAGAAGTAACTCCTCCTCTCATCTACTAACCACTTGTTCTGATACCTATTTTTATGTTATTTTCTGAAGAAAGGTGAGACTTCAGCTCAGAGTTGCTGTTTGTAGAAGGGGTTGTGTCGTGCTGGCTTCTTTATTGCTTCAGTGCTGGCTGAAGGATGCAAATATGCTGTGTTGGAGAAAAATTGAGATAGAGGAAACTTAAAGTAGAGATAAAGACAAAGGGATGAAGAGCTTTTCTGAAGCACAATCTAAAAGTTCGTAGGAATAGGGTTTGAGGTCAGGGCTTTTTTGAGTGAGGAGAGATCTTGGTCTTGTATCCTGCACAAGTGGCTGGAACTTGTCACCTGGAAAGAGCACTGAGTGAGAAAAATCCAAGTGTGTTTGAAGGTTGCAGTGTCACCACACTCGACCCGGTGGCAGCTGCAGCTTCAAAGACCCTCTTGTGGCAGGAACACTAGTTCTGGATAAATATGCTGTTTTACTGTAACTGTACAGCTAGCAGAACTGGGGACAAAAGATTGTCCTGAGAATGTCAAGACGTGTAGCTGGTGGCAATGAAATAGTGATAGAAATTCAAGAGGTTCTGAGTTTCTAGAATTAAAGACAATCGTGCTGGAAGGGACCTTTGGGGATCACTGAGGACAGTGTTTCTCAGCTCAGGGTCAGGGGCTGCTGATTTGACAGGCTTTTCACAAAGCCATTTGGGGAAATAAACCTTCGTCCCTCCTGATACTCCCTGGCATTGGAGAAAGCAAGGAACTGCAGTGGGCAGCGTTACAAACTGCTAAGCAAACTTTTAAAGGTCAGCCTGATTTGTATTTGGTTGGAAACAGGAACCACTGTGGCTCATGAACTTTTTTTCTGGAAGTTTCATTGCGCTAAAAGCCACCAATGTAGCCCAGTCTCCTGCCAGACTCTAACCCCAGCTCGGCCAGTCATTTCCTTTTGACCTTCCCAAGTTACTGCTGTAGCTGCCTCCTGTAAACCCCACTGTGGGTTGAGCTGCCTGGGCACCAAGGAGCAAAACCCTGTTCTGATGTGATGCAGCTGCAGAACCTTGACTCGAGCTGCCAAGGAAGAGCCGTGAGAAAGGCGGCAGAGAGATAAGAAAAGTTAAAATTCCTGGCAGAGGTAGCGCAGTTGAGGTGGGTTCATCGACAGCTCAGGGATTCAATGGGGAAAGCACCGCTGTGAAAGCAGAATCCTTCGGATTGGAAAAGACCTTGGAGATCATTGAGTCCAACCACTAACCCAGCACTGCCAGGGCACCACTAAACACGATAATGTTTAGTAGAGGATTGGACTTGATCTTGAAGGTCATTTCCATCCTTAATGATTCCATGATTCTATGATCCTATGATTCTACGATCCTACGATATAGAACCCTAAAGCAAAAAAACCCAAACAAACCAGCAATCAAACAAAAACCTGGGGAGGCTTGTGAGGACTCGTAGGGTCCCTGCGTGGAGAAGTCAGCGTTGCCGGTGCCAATGGAGCCCACTGTTGTGTCCCACTCCTAACCTGTGTATATTCTGCTGTGCCCCAAAAGCTGATCCCAAGGAGAGGCCGTCACCAGGTGTCCTTGGGAAGAGACCGGGACAAGACAGGTCTGCTGGGTGCTGAGGTTCAGCCGCAAGCCCAGCACCCGGAGCGTGGGCTCTGGGAAGCGGGGAGCGCGGTGCCAGCCCTCTGCTCACCAGATGGCTCCCAGCCTCGCTGCGCAGAGCACGGGATAACTGTGAACACCCAGTGGACTTGTCAGAACTTCCCCACCTCAGAGGGGTGCATTGTGAAAATTAATCAGTTTGTGTTTGACTTTTTGACTTGGCGCTCCCTCAATAACTTCTTCACACACAAAGCCACAATAAACTAATTAGGCCTGTTTCTCTGACAGGCTATTAAAGAAGAAAGAGAAGAAGGATGTGTCTAAACTGCTTGAAAGACAATATTGGATATATATGCCAAGTAGCAAAAGGCATCAGTAGCTCTTTAAATTCCTTTACTCTGAAGCTCTGATGAACAGAAATAGCAAATGAATGGCTTCCAGAAATTATGGGAAATAGTTCTTGTCGCTGTTTGGCTTGTGTTTCTCTTTAGGGGGTAGGGAGAGCTGGGTGGGGGACTGGGGTGTGGAGAGCTATGAAAGAATTAGTTTCAAAGAAATAAAATATGTTAAACATATTTTGAAATAACTTACTCGATTGGCAAAATAAGGTAATAGAGGCCATGCTCACAGCTCGCTTTATGTTTATAAATATACGTACATGTATATTGTGCAGAACACAAAACAGTTCCATCTGGGGAGTCGGGTATTGTCTTGCACAAAAGGCTTCTACTTGAGTCATTAATAGGATATTTTATTAAAGGAAAATTGGCTTCAAAAGTTGTTGGGAATTGTGGGAATAAAATCGGGATGAAAGTAATTATCCCCCTGCCCTGTCTCTTCCCTTGTGTTCATTTTTGTGTTCCAGACACAGACGGCAACAGCAGCTCCTCTGTCTTCTGTTCCTTCCATGTTTGATCTTCTGCCTGCGCTTTCTTCTGCTGGGTCCTGGAGCCCGTAGGAATGAGGGTATTGTGTCCATATTGCATGTGATGACATGTGTTTGAACCAGCACCAGGGCAGCCTGGCGAGAAGGCCTTGAAATCCCGCAGGGCTGAACAGCGGGCTGGGTCCCTGCTGGCCAACAGCTCGGCCACCTCTTTAAAACCCTTCTGGGGGCAAAAGACGTAGGCAGGAGAACTCGAACCTGCTGCAGCACCTGCTTTTTTTCTTCTGCCTCGAGGCTTGAGGAGGTCGGGGATGAAACAGAGGTGAGCGGCTCAGTCGGCCCGGGCAGGGGCTGCAGCACGTAGGTGTGAAATAGGCCGCAGGGAAGTTCCCCAGTACGGGGAAGTAACCTGGGAAACCCCACATCCGGGTGGATAGGCTGAGATCCAGAGAATGGTGGATCACCCCGACGGCCTTTGCAAGGAAGTGGGAAATGGGTGGTGGTGAAGGTTCTCCTGAGCTGCACCTGGGCGAGAGGTTCTCTGTTGAGCTTTTGGAGCTCAGGAGAGAGCTGACGCAAAGGACCTGAAAAGCCATTTCCTTTAGAATTCAAGAAGAAAGTGAGTGCAGTTCCTGGGTGGTACAATGTCTCTGTGGTTGAATAATTAGCTTGGAAAGGCTACGGAATGTTTTGTCTTTAACACAGCTAACCCCCTTTTGCTTTTAATCGATACAATGACTTATGGAGTGAAGTCTCCTTCCAAAATGTCTATCCCATAGATTACTGTTCCTTGCTGAGAGGGCTGGTCATGAATTCTTGATGATGGTGGCTTTCGTTTCACCCAAAAAACCACTTTGTGTCATAATTGAGGCCATAATTAATGCTTACTGGGAACGCTGGATACTGGTTTCAAACAATAAAACTGTGAACTCGTGGAGTGTAATGTCACGTGGAGAAGACTATTTGGCTCGGGAAAAAGTGGGGAGGACAAAAAGGGAGAGACAAAAAGAGGAAGAGTTCAACGGAGAGACAGTGATTCTTGCGCAAGGCTCAGACTGAGGGGGAAGTGGGAAAAATCACTTTTCCTCTTGTTAAAATAAAGGAATCCTTTCAGTTAATATTAGGTCAGGACAAAAGGTCAGGGATGTTCCCGCTGCTAAACATTGCAGTTGGAGCCCAGCGTCGTAGCTGGGGGGAACGTACAGCAAGGATTCCAAGGAAAAAAAAATAATCCCCTCGCGAAATTCAGTAACAAACAAATAAACAGAGCGTGCGTTCCCTTCGGCGTCCGCGCGCGCCACGCCGCCTCCGCACGGAGGGCTGGGTTTGTTCTCAGCACAGTAGGACCGAGAAAATGCAGGGAGATCAAGCAAGACCCACTTTCTTTCGCTCTTGTACAAACGCTCGGTCCGAAGCGGCCTGTGCTTGAAACCTTTGCTCCAGCCACCGCGTGTGGAGAGAGGCTCCGTTCTCTCCGTTGGCAGGTGGATAAAGTGAGGCGGGAAAGGCACCGTGGCCCTGATTACGGAAGAAATCAATAAACAATTAGGAATCAAATAGCTCGATACCTTACAGATCTGGCCTCGCACGATTTACCCGGGGTTAAACGGGAAGCCTATGGCAAAGCTGAGAATTGAATCCAGATTCCCGGGAGACTCAGCCAGAGCCTTTTCCAAAACCCAGCTTTACACGTGTGTGTGTTAAGCCACTGGAAATTCTAAGTGAACTCTCATTATCTCAATTAATTTTTTGCTTAATTAAACAAATCTTTCACGAACAGATGTGAGATGTTAGCTCCCTTCCTGTATAGGAAAGACGGACAGCCAGCTCCAGGCACAGAGGGACAGACAGGTGATTAACATGGAGCTGGTGAGCCGGCGAGGTCTGGAAACCTCCATGGTTATAATCCATCCCGTGGGGAAGCCATTGCAAGGGTCTGTGCCAGGGTCTTCTTCTTCTGGAAGTGAACGAGGGTCTGTCTGAGAGGGTGGTGGGAGAGACTGAGAGCTCGGATAGGCTGCCTGGCCTCCGTCTGGTGTCCCACTCCTTTAGCTGCCCTCTCTGAATGGAACTGGGACACCACTTGTGACAAATGGTGAGAGTTACGGAGATGCAGGCTGTGTTAAAGACCTACTGAAATTATTTGTGGGTTATACCTGGTAAATAAAATGGATGACAACTGTGATCCCTGGTCTGAGCATCTACGCTCTGCTTTAGGATTGAGCCGAAGATCTAAGTCTTCACCAGTTTTATAGGCTGGAGGAAATTCCTCCATCCAGTCTCCTCTGAACGGATTCAGAGAGAGTAAATCAGCCCAGAGGAAGCACAAAGCCCTGTGCCATGATGGCGAGACCCGAAGAAGAAATTCCACACTCACTTTGGGAACTGCTAACTTTATTTCAATTTCATATTGGATCCAGGAATATTTATTTGCCTTAAAATAGGTATCAGAGACTAGTACCTTTGTTAACAAGTAACTATAAATGCGAGAAATTGAAAGAAGCTTTTTCCAAAATCGCCATCTGGCCGATTCCATCCTTCTCCCTTCCTTTCTGACCTTTCTCTACGATGCTAAATGAACCTTCCCATTACTTGGTTTGGAAGCATCTTCCCACATGTGTCGCTTTTTTTGAACTCCAAAATAATAATGAAGGGCTCTAGCACTCACTAAAACTTCAGCGTAACTCCTCTTCTCAACTGATTTCAAAGGAAAATATTCCGCGCAGATCTCCTTAAATGAACTGTCAACAAAATATGCTCCGGGCGGCCAGAATTCAGAGAAGACACCCGGCGCGCTGACTGGGGAGTAGAAAAACAAACCAGGGAGCTGTTCCCCCAAAACAAGAGGAGACGAGCCTCGTCCCACCGGAGCAGCTCCGACCGCTGAAGGTTTCCCTTGGCTGAGGAATCCAACCCCTCACCTCGGTAACTTCGCCCTCGGAGAGGTTATCTCGCCATCAGAAATGTTGCGTTGCGTGACTTGGATCCATTGTTTATAGAATCGTCTAACTGACTTCATATGTATCTGGTCCAGGGAAACTGATGTTATTAAAACACAACACTGAGACATTGAGCTCCGATAGCGGTTCAACATGAACAAATAAAGCAAGAGTTTTCCCCAAAGTAAAGCAAAGCAAGGATCCCGGCCTTCGTGTGAACTGCGGGGATGAAAGGAGGATGTGATACCATCATCTGAACGTTGACCTTTTCACTGTTGTTTCTTTTTCCAGCTCTGAGCCCCAGTCCTGGGTCTCTCCCACTCTCTTTTATCCCCTCAATCCAACGCCAGCAAACCCCTGGAGCAGGTAAGCTGTGAGCTGAAAAGGTTTTTCTCATGTTTTGACTCTATTTATTGCTTTTGCAGCCCAGTCAGAGACGTGCCTGGATTGTTCGCTGTGACCTTTAACCCCCAGTATCAGCTCCTCCTGCAGAAGGTTCAGCGGCCGTGGTTGGAACGGGCACTCGGACTGAAAGGTAGAAACGCACACCCCGCGTGACTGTGTTTGGGAAGTGCTGGTATCTCATCAGAAACATCTGACTGTCAGGGGCTTTTTTTCCGTGTATTTCGCTCAGTATTCATATGAGAATTGCTGGAATCAAATCTCTGTTTTGCCTGGTCCATATGAGATCATCTCGCTGAAGTCTAATAGTCCTGCCTTTGGTCACAGCGACCTCTAATCTTCAGCATTGCCGGAGGAATCCCACAGTGACTCCTCCAAACGCTGCGTGCTTTTATTCTAGAGAAATACTGCCCGTGGAGCGGCTCTGGAAAGCAGAGAAAGTTTGATGTTCCACAGAGAGGTGCCACAACTGTTGAGTGAGAGCTTTTGGGTGACTGAAGAATTTGGGTTGATAAGAATAATTAATTGACATATATCCAGGAGCTTTCATCCAGAGATCACAGAGCTCTTAGAAATGGAGGGCAAGGGAAATGCTTTGGGTATTTCAGACATCAGTGGAAAGCGGCCAGTTTCGAGGTGTAATATTTTTTTCTAACAATGCACAGCAGGAGTAAATAACAACCCCAGTGTTGCCTGCGCTGCAGAAGAAATTCCTCCAGCAGCAATATGAATCAGCCTGGATGAAATCTGGCCGGTGAATTTAGTGCTGGTAATCCTCTTGTTCCCATGAAAAAAAGCTCAGCGTATCTGTAAGGAGCACAGGCTTTGCCTGAGAGTCAAGCCCTTGTAACTAGGCTGTCTGTGGAGGAGGGTAGCAAAGGGAATGGCAGCACCGTGCTGTTGAATGGTGGTACTCAGGGCTGCTTTCCATCCTCACGCTGCCTTAGAACAAACCAAGCGTACACTCGGTCAAGACTGAAGATAAAAATGGGAGATTTCCATGTCAGGGTGCCCTGGGCTGAAGGATGGAGGGAAAAAGAGCCATCCTGCGTTTCCAAGCCCATGCTGGAGGACGAGTTAGATGGAGAGCACGGGGAGGGCAAGGATCACCCCAGCTGTCTAGTGCAGCTTTGTGCCCAAGAGGGAAGAAGGGCAGGACAGGTGAAGACACCCATTTTCCCTTAGGAACAGAAGCTACTCTGAAAACTCCTCTTGCTTCTGTGCTCAAAACCAGATGGATTGTAATGGTAATAAATGAATTAAATCTTTATCATCTGGCAGCAAAGCTGAGAGGAGAAGGAAAACTAAGCTCAAAGGGTTAGAAAAGGACTCCACATTCCCCATAGAGGAAACAGATGTAAATCTGGCAAGCTGTCCTTTGGAGATCCAAGAACTGTGGGTTGAAATGAGGTCTGGCTTATTCAGCCAAGTTTATTGTCGCTGGTAATCCTCATTTTAGCAAACAAAAGACTGCAGCCCTGAAATGTCCGGAGGTCTTTCTGCACCATCCAGGGGTTATCGGAGCCCATCGAGTGACTGCTTTGCAAACTTGTGGTATGACAACTTTTTAAAGTTCCTTGTTGCAGGCTGATGCACTTGTGAAAGACAGATGTCAAGATCTGATACCGGTGGAGCTGCGAATGGCTTGATGCTCTTCCAGCAGGACTTGAGCAGTCCCACTGTCCCATGGAAAGAAAAAAAAAACGCTGATAGTTTTAGTAAATGAAAAGGCATGCCGAGAACTGCGCAGGATGTGGAAAACCAGTAGGTTAAATCAGTATTTTTCTTGAACTCACTGCACTCAGCCTGGCAATGCCTTTGTTAAGCAAACTTTCTTAGCTTCTTAAAATGTGCTGCCATAATGAGTTGTGCTCGCAGAAACGGGTAGCTTGGTCTCTAGTCTTCCCCCTGATATTTTGTCTCAATGTTGTTGCACCTTTGTACTACACCAGCAAAATAATTAGGAGGATAATTTTTGCCTTCCTTGCAGGAGAAAATTAGGAATCCCAGAAGATGCTGAGTTAGTTGACCAGATGAGCGGGAATGAGATACAGAGATTTGGATTTGGATACTTGCAAAACACTAAAGCATCATTGAAGTCCTGTTTCCATCATCTGAATGGAGCAATGGGCTGGCCTTCTGCTGCTTGGAGGTAGTATCATCCTTCTTTCCTTGACCTATGCAGCGGGTCCTTGTATGAGTGTCCAAAGAAGGGCAACGGAGCTGGGGAAGGGTCTGGAGCAGGAGTGTGGTGAGGAGCGGCTGAGGGAGCTGGGCTTGTTCAGCCTGGAGAAAAGGAGGCTCAGGGGAGACCTTCTGGCTCTTCACAACTCCCTAACATGAGGCTTCAGCCAGCAGGAGTCGGGCTCTCCTCCCAAGGAACTAGTGACAGGACAAGAGAACTCCTTACCTTTTCCTGCTGGAGATGCTAAAAGAGGATAGGATGACCATTGTTTCTCCTCAAAGTTCTGGTCTTCAGACCAGAAGAGTCTTTGAAATTAGCCTTTTCCTGTGACTGAAATAGTTGTGACAAAACCACAGCTTTCCAAGGGGGGTGTGTGTGTGTGAGTTGCTCCCTGAACTCCTCCCCAGGAGGCCAGGTGTTGGCAAAAGCTGCCCAAAGGAGACTGTGCCCCCAAAATCGTCCTTATTTGTCTTCCCAAGCCCATTCCATCTCTCTCGAGCTGAACTGGGCTGTCACCCAGAGCCCAACACATCTCACACATGATTTGCTTTTGACTCCGTTGCCCTTGTCACGGCTCTGGAGCCAAGCGGGGCCGGAGTGGGCCGGAAAACTGAGGAGGAGACGGGAGGAACAAAGAGCCGTTGCTGCTCTTCCTTCTGCTCATAGGGCACAATAATCCTCTCATGGCAGCAGCTCCTGCGGCCGACGTGCTGGGTGGTGATGGGGACCCTCAGCAGCAGACAGACGTCCGCTGCCATCAGCATTAGGCCCGGAGCTCTCCGGTGGTTGTCGGTATTAAATACCCTCTCCAGGCTCTTCCATCTGGGCAGACCGGCGGGTGGTGAAGCAAAACCAACATTTGCGATGTTTAAGTTGTGTAACAGACTCGCAGTGTAAACCAGGGCTCTCCTCCTCGCTTCCCCTTGCCCTGCACAGCTCTTCCAAAATTGCCTTTGTCAGTCAAGCGTTGTTTTTTTTAATATTCGTGCTCTTCCCTCTTTGACCTGGTTATCTTGGCACTCAAGGCACACTCGCTTGCCAAGGTAACTAAGTTTAATCCATGGATCCATCCACCATTCCCACGTGTCAGGCTTCAGAGAAAAAAAAAGAGATGGATGAGAGAAAATGACTGAATATGCGTTTTAAAATATGTATGTTTGAAAATGCTACTTCATTAAACAAAATGATCATAGAATCCTAGAATGTTTTGAGTTGGAAGGGAACTTTAAAAGTCACCTCGTTCAAGCCCTCAATGATCTCTAGGAAGTGTTTGTGAGACAAAAGGCAGGTTTTTGCCAACAGACAAAGATGCTACCAAGACTTCGCTACTGTAGTGGTGAAGTCTTCTCCCTAAGGAGAGCCTCATGAAGGTGGTGGCACACTGCTGGCCCAGCAGATAACCCTACATCAGTGCTGTCATCCATCTCG
This sequence comes from Baryphthengus martii, assembly GCA_013396935.1. NCBI lineage: Eukaryota > Metazoa > Chordata > Aves > Coraciiformes > Momotidae > Baryphthengus > Baryphthengus martii. Next base: position 133,857 of record VWZK01010802.1, on the reverse strand, counting down.
GCACCTGTGGAGCTTGGCCTGACTTGTCTCGCAGAAGCAGAGGCTGTAGAGGAGGCTGCATGCTAAAACTGGGCAAAGTCATTGTCATAGAATCATGGAATCCCTTTGGTTGGAAAAGGCCTTTAAGATCATCAAGTCCAACTGTTAACCCAGCGCTGCCAGGGCGCCGCTAACCCCTGTCCCATGCCCGTGTTGTTTTTCTGTAAACCGGATCAATATACCAGATAACGCGCGTATTTCTGCTTAGGTCGGGAGCGAGTCAACACCGTCCGTATTTGAGGAAACGCCCGGAGCAGGCCAGAGAAGAAACTCAAGGGAGGACAAGATGGTAAGTGAGCTTGGCTGAGCTTCTTCACGGTTGGTTTCCCTCATTCAAAGGGCAGCCATGGATGCCCTGTGCGAGGTGAGGGGAGCATCAGCCCCTGGGCTGTCTTCCAGCCACTTACTCCTGTCAAAAGGGCCCCAGGTTACACCAGCCATCAAACTGCTTGGTGCATCCTGCAGGGAAATGCTTCCCTATGCCTTAGGGCTCTCAAACCTCTTGAGGCTGCAGGCAAAAATTCCCAGCTTTGGGGACCTGGCCGTGTTTCTAGGAGTAAACCATGAAACACCATGCAGGCAGGCCAGCGAGGAGGGAGTGGTCGTCACACCAGTGTTTTAGAAAAGAAACCCAACAGAGAAGTGGTGTGGAAATGGAAAATAAATGAATTTAAACACAAGGCATTCCTGCTTCCAGACTGGTGTTAATAAAGCAGCTATTAGGTGGAGACACTGTGGTGGTGATGCCTGAGTTGACGTGGTCGTTGGTGGTTTCGTTTTTTTTTTTCATTTCTTGCAAGACCTTAATCAGTGTTACTTGAAATGGTTATGTGGGTTTTAAAATAGCAAGAAGCAGTAAATTTTAATGGCACGTCTGAACGCTGTTCCGTTTAATGTCTATATGGAGCAGTATTAAACCCTTAATAAATAACCTGTATCTAAACCAGTCTCCCTTTCTCCCTCTTATACACACCCACCCCCAGCTCCAACAAATATCTTTAATGCTTTTGCCACAGGGTGGGGGAGAGATGGCAGCAGGAAGGGCTGAGGTGGGGTACAGACCAGGCAAGGACAACCTTCTAGAGGGAAGATACATTATTTCCTCATTTTTCCCTTCCTTGTCTTCATTTCTCTTTTTTTTCCACAGGAAAATATAGTTTAGGGAATACTGACTGGAAATCACACCTCTGCCACAAATCTCATTCTGTGCTAATCCCCACTCACATTTTAGGAGCTAAAAGCCAAGATAAGTGGTGCGTGAGTTATTGTCAAGTCAGGCTGTGGGATCCAGCCAGCACACACTGGGGCATAAATAAAGCAGGGCTTTCACTTCAGGCGGACTTGTGAGCTGAGAGCTTTCCATTCCCCACCAGGCCCAGGCATATCTAGAGAGCTTTCCTTTGATACGTGGCGCAGGGACAATGGGCACAAGGGCACAAAAGGCATCATGGTGATACAGTGTCTGTGACATCTTTTGGATCTCTGGCCCAGCTCCCACCTCTGACTAGGATCTAGAGAATAATCCTCCCTTGAAGCCCCTTCCTTGAGATATTTTTTTTTTCAACTTCAAGTTTCTCCTCCTGCTCCCAGGGAACCTCCTGGGTTCCAGTTGGTGCCCAGTGCCCCTCGTCCTGGCGCTGGGCACCCCTGAGCAGAGTCTGGCCCCAGCCTCTTGCCCCCCGGGGGCCCTTGAGCTCTTGCTCAGCCTTGCTCAGCTCCCCTCTGGGGCTGCTCTTCTGCAGCTGAACAGCCCCAGGGCTCTCAGCCTTTCCTGGTCACACAGATGTTCCAGGCCCCTCAGCAGCTTCCCAGCCTCCTCTGGACCCTCTCCAGTAGTTCCCTGTCCCTCTTGAACTGGGGAGCCCAGAACTGGACCCAACCCTCCCGAGGTGGCCTCACCAGGGTAGAGTAGAGAGAGAGGAGAACCTCCCTTGACCTGCTGGTCACATTCTTCTGAATGAGCCCCAGTGAACAGTGACAGTCTGTCTGCAAGAGAACTGGATGTGGACTAAAACCATCCAAACACAGCAGAAAGGGATTGTAGAGAGACTTCCCTCTCCAAATACCGTCATCAATCAACACAGGCTGGAAAACCATAGGAAGCAAGAGGGGAAATTTAAGGAGAACTTTGGAGGAGTGAAGCAAGGGTGCTGCCTGTCTGGCTTGCTCGAGTGAGTGGCTGTTGGAAAGCCCAAGGCTGAGGTGGGAAATCCTAGATCAACACGAGGGTGTATTTGTACCTCCCTCCAGGCTGCCTGACACAGGTGCTCACCAGACACGGGTACCTGGGTGGCCGCGCTGCCGCAGGGAGCACCGGCAGGGCCGTGCGCCGTCAGCAAGGTGCGGAGTTGGAACACTCTGCCAGTCCGTCAGATGCAAGCGGCAAGAGCTTGTTTGTACCTTGATAGCTCAATGGGGGAAATAATTCACTTTTTCTTAAAATTTATTTTCCTAATAGTGATACTATTCCCTCATGCCCACGGCCTGATTCCTCACCTGGCCCTTCCACATCTGTAAGGCTGTTGTTATTAATGCCATAAATCATGGTTTGTAATAAACAGCAGAGAAGCTCCAAGAAGTGGGAGGCCAATTTCCCACCGAGGTGGAAGCCTCAAATTTTTGGGTCCTTCTCCTTCCTTCTCCAGCCGTGCTGGAGCTTTGTGCCTGTGGCAGCATCCCCCAGCTCCTGGCCCGGCGCGGCTGTCACCAGGGAATGAAGCTGTCACTTCAGGATCAGCCTCTGACTGCTCTTGTTGGCACCCTGGGGGTGCTCCATGCTTACCAGCCTCCCATTGCACTACGGTGGGCTGGGCTTTTTTTTTCAGCTCTGCGTGTGTTCAGCACAGAGAAAAATGTTTCCACTTACTTTTCCCCCTCCTCTCTTTGGAATATGAGGCACACACTTGTCATGCTTAAAGGAGTGGATTTATGGTTGACTCTGTCTCTTATCTCCCCACAGAGCTCGCTGGAGCTGCTCTCCAGATGGGACAGTATTACAAGCTTCATCATATAAAGCCCAGTTCGGCCTACAGCCCAGATGTTCTTTGTTCCCAGAAATATTCCTTCCCAACAGTAAGTAGAAGGGAGCTGGTGCTGGAATGCAGCCTCCTCTCCTTCTGTTTGTATCGCTTGTTTATGGGCTACACACTCAGCACAGTCACCTCTCCAAAAGCCACCGATGGAGCCTGGTGCTGGGGCTCCGGGCCCTGGGCAGTGCAATGCTGGGGAGCTGGGGGGGGAAATGGTGGAAAGGATCCAGCAAATCCCTTACGGGCTCAGCTACCTCTGATGTGAAGAGTGCTTTCCCCGTGCACGCAACACACAGGGCTTTCTCTTCACCCAAGGCCAAACTGAGGGTGCCAAACAAAGCTCCCTTCACCCAGTTTGCAGAAGGGAAGATGTAGGGTCTTGCCAGTGGGAGGTTTTGAGGAGGAAAACCACAGCTCTCAAACAAGTCCACCGATGGCAGCAGCACGAAAGCAATCCTGGTGGCAGGGCAGCAATAACCACCACGCGTTTGCCACTGATGAAAATGCCCGTACCCTCTCCAAGTGAAGCCTCCTGCTCATGGAGGACTCTTCCCTTCTGGTGACCTTCTGGCTGGCCCTGGGGAGCTCGCTGCAGGGAATGCTGGCAGCCTGCAGGATAGCCCGGCTTGGCCAGCAGCTCCATCCCTGCTCAGCCATGGACCTGCACAGCTGCTGGTGGCCCAGTGGGACCAGCCTGTTGCTGGTGGCCGTGGGGAGCTCACCTTCTCCTCACGCTGCGCCCGGCACGTCCCGCGGCAGCGTGACCGGCCCCCCGATAAAGGCTTCATATTTATGCAGCTTTCCCCGTGCCCTGAACTTTGCCTGTGTCTCTGGCAAAAGGGCAGCTACCCCAGGTCAGAGCACTGCCTCGAGCCAGCGCGGGGAATCGGCTTTCAATTTCGGCAGTGACTTTCCTTCCCTTTTTTCTCTTATCCCTCCAGCCATCGCAGAATAATTCCCATCCCTATTAGCTTACCACCCTCCCCCTTCCTTTCCCTTCCCCTTTGAAATCCTCCCGCCTGTCCCCGGGACGGGGCAGGGGGAGGCGGGGGGCGGCGGGAGAATTCCTCCAGATATTACACAAAAGCCTCATGTATCCCCAGTGTCAACCCCAGAGGGCGGCTGAGTAATTTAATTAAGGCAAAGGGGCTTTTGTTTTACTTGCTTTCTTTTTTTGGTTTTCTCAAGTTTAAGACAAGAAAAGAAAAGAAAGAGGGAGAGAAATGTTAGCCCTCAGAGGAGGCGCAGCGATGCAAGAATTCCCGTCTCTGCTCAGTCTCTTGCTGAGGAAAGACCACGGGCCTGTCACCCGGAGCGTGCGGGGCTCCCCAGCCTTGGACGGCTCCCCTCCAGTGGCGCCGGTTTAGGGGACTGGCACAGCCCAAAGCCGAGGGTGTTTTCTTCTGCAGACACAGTTGGGCCCTTCCCTCCGTCTGCCCCACCCCGCGCTTTGTCCTCCTGAGTACCCGTCCCTTCGTGCCTGTGTCTCGCCCTCTCCTGTTGCCCTTTCCCGCCTCTTTCCTTCTCCCGTTCCCACCGCCAGACCCCTTCCTCCCTCCTTTCCTCCTCTTCCTTTTCCCGCTCTCTCCCTGTACTCGCTTCCTCCCCTTGCTCACCTCGGCCTCCGCCTTAGCCTCTGCCTTCCTTCTGCCGCCTGCTCTTGATGAGCTGGGGGAGCTTATTTTTTTTTTTTTTTGCCAGAAAGATGCTCCGGTCCCCTCAGCATCTCCATAGCCCTGAGCCCAGTCCTCTCGAGGGGACGATTCCCCGTGCCAAGGTGGCAAAGATGTTTTCTGCACTATCCCCGAGCGAGCAGAGGTGGCGATTCCCTCTGCCGGAGCGATGGCCAAAGCCCTTGAGTTGGGTTTGGCTTGGCCACGCGTCCCTGTCCTGGGCAGGACCTCCTGGGTCTTCGCTGTCCTGCCACGGGTCTGCGGCTCCGAGGCCACTTCCAGGACCTCGCTCAGGACCCCCGGCCCCGCTTTCCCTGTTCTGCCTCACGCCCAAACCTTTACCATCCTCAAAGCTCGGGGCTGGGGGGAGGTGTGTGTATGTTTATTTGTCTTTCGATTCATAATCTCTCTGAACTGTTCACCCTCTTGCTTCCCCTCTGCCCTGCTCCCCTTCCCGAGGAGCCGCACGGGCACCCCAGGAGGGGGTTACCCTCAGGCACTCCCCCCCTGAGCCCGCAGAGTTTAACACAACATGGTGGGGCTGCTCTTCATCCCCCCTCGTGTTGCAGCTCCCCGAGCCAGGCGTCTCCCGCGGGCTCCGCCAGCTCCGTGTCTGTGGCAGCCTTCCCTTATTGAAGGGAATGGAGAGACCAATTAGTTGTTATACAATAGCTTGGGATGGCCGGGCGATGGGACCAAGGGCACTTGCTCAAATTAATAGAGTCTGGAATTGATTTAACTCCAGGCAAAAAAAAAAGCTAATTTAAGCTTTAATATCTCTCTGGTATCTCCTCAGACGAAGCAGGACAGGATTTTTTAGTGCCCGAATGGAATGAATCCGTATCCATCAATACACAGCGGTAAAAGTCCTCGTTCCTAAACAGTAACTGTGACTCTGAAATGACAGAAATGGGTATTTTCCCTTGCGCTGTGTACAAGAAAACGCTTTCAGAAAAAAGCGAGCTCAGCATAGGGGACCCTTTCCCACAACTAAAGAGCTTATTCACATAAGGAGAAGGCCCAAGAGCAAGAAGAAGTTTGGTTCTGAGGAAGCAAAGGGTGAAGAGCACGTGAGAACATCTGTGGCCACCAAAATCCGTAGCCCAAAGAGGTCAGGAGTGATCACACAACCTTGGAAGGACAGAGCCAGGCGTCACCAGTCTCAGCTGCAGAAGAGAAGTCGACCTGCCTGGAAAAGGAGCAAAGGGCTGCAGGGAGCCATCGGCTGGGCCCAGGACACAAGCAGGACAGGCCATCCCCATGACTCCCCAGCTGGGGAAGGTCCCCAGAGCTCCTCTGGGGTGATATCAGAGAGGTGGTCGCTGCCCCATCCCTGGCACCATTCCAGGGGAAGTTGGATGGGGCTCTGAGCAACCTGCTGTAGCTGCAGATGTCTCTGCTCCCTGCAGGGGGGTTGCACCAGATGACCTTGGAAGGTCCCATCCCACTGAACCCGTTCTATGATTCTGTGAAGCCATTTGCCACACCCAGAATATGTGCTGCAGACGTTGTGCTCCTTTAATCTATTAATGAGCTCTTCATACAGATCTTGACACAATTAGGAATCACAGACAAGAGAGAAGCTGGAATTCTCTTGAGCAGCTAATTTCTTGTAAAAGAAACCGGGGCTGGAAGATAGCGGAGACACGTCTCCTACAGTACATGATGTTCATATAAAATGTGTCCTTGGCTCCTCTCGCACATCGTTTATCCCGTCTGTGAAGTGGGAGGCAGAGGAACGGCACATAAAGCTGTCCACACGAGCTGGCAGCTCCGGAGGCCCGACATCCTGCGAGCTTGGCTCTCGCGGCCGCCGCGCTGCGTGCCTGTAACCCTTGCTGCTCGCTGCTTGTCAGCCCCTCGGCCTGACCCGGCCCGCCCAGAGCTGAGCTCCAGGACTCACAGCTCCTCCATAGTGACATCGACAGGCTGTGCAAAAAACCAAACCACTTAACTTGTGTTTTGAGGAGAAACGAGCTTAGTGTTCGTGCTGGGTTGCTTCTTTAGTTAACGGAGCCGGTCACAAATGCTGCAGCTGGTTTGGGAGTAATTCTGTGGATTAAATCACTGATTTTCTCCGTTACAATTCCTGTCGCATCGCTCACTGGTCGGGAGAGTTCAGAGTAGGATGAGGTACGCGAAGAAACGCACGAGTCTCCAGCACTTCACGGATTTTAACGGCGTACGTGGAACGCCGAAAAATTCATACCAGAAGTTGTGTCCCCAAAGGGCGGGTCTCCAGCCAGGGCCCAGCAGCTCTTCCCCTGGCCTTGGCCTGGCTCTCAGTGCCGAGAGTGACAGTACCCATTAAAGCTTCCTAGAGATAGCAAGCTACTGCTCGCTGTGTGGAGAGAGACCCTGCTGAGCAGCTCTTGCTGCACCAGCCAGCGAACGTGACATCGTCGAAGAAGGGGAAAAACGCCAATTATTGCAGCTTCGCATATCGCCGGGGCCTAAAGAGCTTCTGGCGGGAAGTGTGGGAAGTTTGGAGGCTGGTGACGGAGTCGTTATGGAAAGCTTTGGCAGGGCTGTAAATTGACAGTGTTAAAAAAGAAAAGCTTTCAAGAAAAAGATAATGAATGAAAAAAAAAATAAAAAAGAATTGCGTTATTCAAGTACGTGACCCAAGGAAGAGAACGACGGGAGGGAGGTTTGTCTTCAGGAACCCGTGATTCCCTTAGACGAAGCCTGCCTGGAGAAGTAGCTCCTCAAGAGAGCAAAACTGACCCACCTTCTGCTGCTTGCTCCCATCACCTCACCTTTCTCATCCCAACCCCACGGTGCCTTTTTGAAAGGGAGAAGTAACATTGGATTTTTTCTGCCCTTGAGCCCCAGGCAAACCCCAGAGAGGAGGGTCGAGGCCGTACCTCTCACACGGCTCTTTTTCATCTCAGCGGCTTGGTCCTTCTGTACCCCCTGCTCACAGCACGGGGCTTGGACTAGATGACCCTTAAAGGTCCCTTCCCACCCAAATGCTTCCGTGATTCTGTGATTCTGACACAAGGCGTCCTATCTGGGTTCCCTCTGCCTCTCGGCACGTGCCCAGGAGCACACGCACGCGGCTTTCTGTGAAGTGAAGCCACGGGAAATACGTCAAGCCAAATAAAGTCACCCCGTTGGATTTGCTGCCTCTATTCAAATAATTCCACAATCCGCTTCTGCAGCTGCTGGAGTCAGTCAGTCGTTTATCTCTGGCCCTTCCCATTCATCACAAGAGTGCGTTTGGTGGGTGGTGGGGCAGATGAGGGACTGGGAGGGAAGCAGCTCAGCTTGCTGGAGAGTGAGATGGAAACACTGGGCTCCCCAGTCTTACTGCTGCCGGTGCTGCTGCTCCACCGCAGCTCTCAGAGTGGCCTGGAGGATTAGGAGGTCGGGGAGAAGGGTTTGGGGAGAGCGCTGTCTGAGGGAACGTGGCGAGTTGGTAGCCAAAGCTAGCGCAGGCACTGCAAAATGTCATCCTGGCTCTTCTCCCTCCCTCCTTCCACATACCAGCTTCCCAGAGCACTTCACCAGGGGTCGGGGCCAAGCCAAAAGAGCCAAATCGGAAAGCAAACAGGGCGTCTGGCACCTCTTCTAAGGGCTCCCACGGCCAGTGACAAGGAAGAAGAGCTGCCACACCTGCCGGAGCCGAGTGTGGCGCGGCATTCAAGAGTCAGATCAAATCAGATACTCTCATTTTACAAGGCATTTTTTTTTCTGCTCGCAAAGTTTAGCCAGACGCTCTCAGGGTGGGTGGTCACCCCACAAGCTGAGGTCCTGCAGGATGCCTCTCCAAGCAGAGGGTTCCAGCCCTCCCAGCATTGCTGGGGCTCCTCTGGCTCCCACAGCTCCCTGTCTCTCCTGGGCTGTGGACTCCCGAGCTGGAGCCAGCCCTGCAGGGGGGGTCTCCCCAGAGCCCTGGGAGCAGAGGGGCAGGATCCCCCCCTGGCCCAGCTGGTCCCTGTGAAGGTCTCACTCCAGTGGTGGGACCAGCCCCGTGGTGGCTGCGCTTTCCCTCTCAGCTTTCATGTGTTTTCCTTGGGCTCCCTTTGGCAAACGTTTGGCTTTGGTGTATTAGGAGGGAAACAAGAGCTTGCTATTAAGTGATGATTATGCAATTTATTCTGACAGCGAAAAACGTGAAAAGGGGAAATTGACGTTTGTGATTTTAGTTCTGCGCTGACAACTCTAATTAATCTGAATTCCAGCGAGAAGCCCGGTCAGCCAGTCCCTGATGGGAGAGCTCACGGTCTCCTTGCTGCTGCCTGGGGACAGCTACTTCAGCCCGGCACCAAACCGGCACCAGGTAAGGAATTAAAGAGGGCAGATGCTTTAAACCAGTTTGGACCAGTAGCTCCCAGCCAGTCGCCAGCAGCAGTTGCTCTAGAGCCTGCAGCGCGCCGTCGGTCGGTGTACGGGGAAGGGGTGTCTCTGGAGGTGGGGACACATCTGGGAGGGAGCGGAGAGACTCTCTTGGGAATGTGAGGTGGGGTCAGGCGAGACGGGGACGTCCCTGACCCCAACCTCGGCCTTTAGAGGAGCGCACAGGGACTGGGCAGCATGTGCAGGGAGAGCACTGGGAGCTCTGCTCCAGGGAGAGGGGTTCTCCACCCAGCAGCTCAGCCCTGTGCCCACCACAGCGGGTGCAGCTTTGCAGGGGGAGTCTAGTAATGAAAAGAGGCTTCAGGGCCCTAGAGGACTGGTCAAGGGCTGAGGAGCACAGGTGATGTTCTCCTCTATCTCCCCAGCTACAGGGAATGATGAGGGAAGAGCCAGCAGACCAATGCTTGGCTCTGAGGCTGGTGTTACCAGGAGGGCTTTGGTTTTTTTTGATCACAGGTCGGTTTATGTGATAAATGGGAAAAAGGGTCTTTGCAGAGAAGTTGGCCAGGCTCATTGGAAGAGCTTGAAACTCCAGGCTTGGCAGAGACGAGCCTGGGGTGCTGGTGAGGTCCTTCAGTCTGCCATGCCAGTGGAGGCCAGGGAAGGAGCACTGTGTGATAGCAAAGACACCTGGGCTGTTGATGGGCTGGATATTAGGGTGGAGTCTGGGAGTGGTCAGGTGGGACCTAGGTCTCCTCCCCTCTAGAAGGTGATGGGACTAGTGGCCCAGCTGGAGTGCATCTACACCGGTGCTTACAGCGTGGGCAGGAGGAGCTGGAGGCAGGAAAACTACCGGAGGAGTTACAGGCATGCGGACACCTACAAGGCTAGGATGTTAGTGGCATCCCTGAGACATGGTGGGTTGGATCGTGCAACTGGAGGGTGGGAATGGATGAGTATGGGCCTTTTAGGAAAGAGGGGTGGAGGAGAAGAGGAAGGAGTGTTTCCTTCTGTGCCTGGGATCAGCTGGAGTCCATGGAACTTGGCCTGGGGACGGACGAGGAGCTGACCGAGAGTTTATGAGTCACGGTTAAAGGGAAGGCAGGGGAAGGTGATATCATCTGCAGCCTTCTGGTATCTGAAGGGGGCCCACAAGAAAGCTGGGGGGGACTTTTTACAAGGGCTTGTAGTGACTGGATGAAGGGTGCTGGCATTATACTGGAAGAGGGGAGATTGAGATTAAAAATTCAGAAGTTCTTCCCTCTGAGGGTGATGAGACCCTGGCACAGGTTGCTCAGGGAAGCTGTGGGGGCTCCATCACTGGAAATGTTCAAGACCAGGTTAGATGGGGCTCTGAGCAACCTGCTCTAGTGGGAAATGTCCTTGCCCATGGCAAGGGAGTTGGAACTGGGTGATCTTTAAGTTCCTTTCCAACTCAAACCATTCTGTGAAATGCAAATAGAAAAGCACATGAAAATGCGATGATATGAAGATACATAAAAGGCTCAGATTCTCTATACAGGAAAAAAAACCCACTGTGCATGGGTAAAAAAGCAAGAGATGAGTTTTATAAAAGAAAAGGAAAAATCTTTCAAAATACCCAGTGAGGGGCGTTTGTAACCAGAAATGGGCAAGGGCTGAGCTTGGATCTAGGACACAGAAAAAGGCAGAGTAACTATTTTTCACATTATTGTTTAAAAACTTTCTACGAAAGTGAATGAAGCTTAATGTTTTTAATTTGACTTCTGAGGATGTCAAGCTGGTGTTTGGTTTTTGTTTGTTTGTTTTTGTGATAGGCCATCGTTTTGAAACGAACGAGAGGTGATTTTGAAGTGAACCTGCCGTGATTCTGATCAGCACCGGCCATTACCCGTGGGCAGTGAGGCAGCCTCGGGTCAGTTTCCAACCACACCAAGTGAAAGGTAACGTTTGTTTGGTAAATCCTGGTGGGAAAAGAAAACAATCCTTCAGCTCACTTCCCTTCTGTTCTTTATGTAGCCAGTTAAAGAGCTGGTACCCGCTGCCTTTGGTTGGGAGGACAGGCGAGGTCGCTTCTTGCTCTGCTTTCCCTCTGCTTTCTCCTGGCTGTATGTGGACAGAGCAGGATACAGAGCGCTCCTTTTCCCTCTTCCCACAGAGTTTTTTTTCTGAGCGCAGGGAGAGCACCTGCTTCACAAACACGGCCTTGACAGGGGACTCTAAGACCTTCTCCAGGAAGAGAAGGCAAAGAACTGCAGAGGAACATTTGAGTGGCGTTTGGATCACCCTGCGCACGACGCTGCGTGCGGCTTGCAGATCACGAGCTGCTTTGGTCCGTCCCGTGCGGTGGTGCCCAGACTTCTTCAGCCAATATGGCCCAGACTAACAGCACTCTGATGATATTACAGCTCTTTCTGTGGTTTTCTTTTTAGAGAAAACTGGCGGTTTTTTAGCCAAAATGTAGCTTGGCTCTTTGAGCCAACTCACTTAACGAAATGTTCAGACAAGTATTTCACATGGAGGATCTTGATGAAAGGTTCTCTTACGCTCAGCATTTCTTTTACTTTCCACTGCCAAATGCAATTCCTCATCCCAAGTCATCTTCAGCTGATAAATTCTATATCCAAACTGAGGTTGACCAAAACCTCCATTTACAGTCAGACTGTGGAAATCCTAACCGCAGAAAGTTGCAAGTCAAATGTGGTAATTTATTTTTGTTTAAAAAAGCTGAATAAATACGTAACTAGCATTTGGTTACATTTAGGATGGGCAAATCTGATGCTCCGTGGCATAAAGCCAACGGTGAAGAAGGAATTCCACGGCAGATCATTTCTGTGCGTTAGGGCACAGTTAGACAGGTGCTTTGCGTGATGTTTAAGTCTTCTTTGGAAGGAGAAGTTGGTGGTTGTCGCTGAACCTGGTAACAAACACCAGTGGTCTAATTGGGCATTTCATTCCTTCCTTCTCCTGCAACTGTCTAAGAAAGGCCAGTGAAAGAAATGCTGGGGTTTTTTTTGGTGGTTTTTTTTTTTTTTTCCTTGAGATTTTCTCTCTACAAGGCAAAAGACATAAAAAGGATGTAAATAAGAAACAGAATCTCCTTGCATCTATCCATCCGTCTATCCACAGTGCCACGTGTGTCACCAGTAATGGAAATGAAGGCCACGTGTTAGGTCTGCTCAAAGAGCAGGGAACTGCCACCCCTGAGCAGCAAAACAGACTTCACAGTTTTTCTTCTTAAGATAGACCAATCAAAAAAAGATCACCTATTCCACCCTGCAAAGCCAACCTGGTGATAAACCAGAGCACAGGAAGACATGTAAGCCTTTGGTGTCATTTGCTTCTACCTCCAGCACAAGACAAATCTCGTCTTGGACTGATGGGCCATCAGACAATTGCCCTTTTTCACAGCAGCAACCACCAAGCAGACAAAGAGAAACCGTGTCACCGATTGACATGAGTGGATTTCAGCCTTCTGCTGGGGCTGGGCAGGGCTCAAAGGGAAGGGCTGCAGTAGATATGAGGTGAAAGTTATTTCATTTTCCATGGGAATGAAAGCCTGTTCTGTTTTCAGATCTGCCAAGCCTGACAGCCTCCGTTTCTTCTGCGACGACCTTGCGTAAGGATGGCGTTAGGAGGCAGCATTCAAGTCTATGGGAACAGCTTAGATTCCACCGATGGATCCAGGAGAAAAAGGAAAACCTTCAAAGCTTGGGTTAGAGCTTGACAGGTAACTGAAAACAGAACCATTTCTTACTGCAGCACAATCCTAAATAAGTGTTGGTATTGCCAGGGACAAAATAGAGAAATCCAGGCAGCCCCGTGAGACTGGAGCGATGTCTGAGGCTGTACAAAGCGTGCAGTGGGTGCAGTAACTATGAGACGCTTTCTTAGTCTTGCAAGTCACAAACAGGTCTGAAAATGAGCACGTTCCTGTGTTGTTCTGGGCTTTGCCATATGCTGTGAGGCCGTGGGATGATCTGATAAGGTATTGGTAAAACAGAGGTACTGGAATCATCAAATAGGATCATAGTTTTGGTTGGAAGGGACCCTTAAGATCCTCACGTCCAACCGTCAACCCAGCACTGGGTTAATGCCTGATAGGGGACAGAGCTGGTGACTGAAATTCAGAACAGCGATGCTAAGGAGCTACGTGCAGAGACTGGCTTAAAAATAATTTCTTCAAGCCAAGGTAACCTTTGGAAAAAAAGAAAAAAGGTAGAAACTTTAATGCTGTACAGACTGTTTGGAATTCCCTGGTAATTACTCTGTTCAGGACGCGCAAAACTTGTGATTTTTGGCAATGCTGCCTTGCAAAGGTTTCCATGTTCTTTGTCAATCGAAGGTTTTACCTGGTCCGATACGTTTCCCGATCTCAGGAAACCTTCCTTGCTCAGCCCAGGTTTGATTTCAGCAACAGCTTCTTGAGGACCATGCTGGCTGCTGGCCCCAGGCACGGTGTATCCTCATCAACAAACTGGCGCTGCGATTTGCGACTTCAGCAGCCTTTTGGAGACAGCTCTCCACTCTAAACGAGTTAAATCTTTCCATCGACACACACCGCACAGACACAGGCAGTTAAAAGGCAGTTTGAGCTGATTCAGAGGCCATATACGTTTCCAAATAAATTCAATTTACTAAGAGTGACTCCTAAATGGAGTCTAGTGTCAGTTAAGCCCTCTAATGGAAAACTTGCAGCCTTTGTATTTTCCGCACCGAGTAAGTACCAAACCAGATGGCACAGGCTCTGGGATGCGGCAACCGAGTCTCCTTTCCCTGCAGGGACAAAAGTGCTGACACCACATAACGCCGACAGGTGTTTTTCAATACTACAAACACTAATAATAGACTTTCATCTGCGGGAGTCTCTGGCCCAAAGGCCTCCAAGCTCCTGAGCATGAAGAAACTCCCAACGTAACTTACATGAAACAGGCAAGATGCCCAACGGGATCACGTGGTGGGAGCCAGCTCTGGGAGAGAACCTGGCACGCTCTCACCACCCGCCTGCGGGGCTTAGCGGCATCATCAGAGCGAGGAAGACGCAGCGGCCTCGTCTCCTCTTCCCTCTGCTCATGGTAGGAAGGAATCCTCCCGGCCGGGGGGCCACGGGCAGCGAGGAGCACGGTGCAGGCGGGCTCCGCGCGACATGGGCAGTCCCTTAGAGAGGGTCTCGGCCTGTTACTTGTTCCCTCTAAGAGATCTGCTGGCCCCGAGGATTTTTTAGGTTTGGGGGGATCCCAGCCTCATAAAATGCCTGGGAAGGAGGCTCTGCAAAGGAGACCTGGCAATCCCTGAACCTTGGTCTTTTGGGTTTCCCTCCAGAGGTGAGGGCTGGTTGGGGCATTTTGAGCAGAGCTGACCCTCCTCCCAGCCCTAGCAGTGAGATCCATGGTGAGCCTGTAAGTGCAGGTCCTGATGCTGCTGCCCACTGAGCAGCAGCTGAGATTTGTTACCGTTGGGTTACACAGGGGCCCTTCTTATCCATGGACTCAACCACGGCTCCTCACTGTGTCAGACGAGACAGCAGGAGGTCACCCGAGAAAGACAAGGTCTTAGTGATGGGCAAAGGGGAAGGCTGCGGTATAAACCAGTTAAATGACCTCTTTGAGGAGCAGGTTAGCTCTCAGTGCTCATGCAGGGCTAATGCCCATCTTAGAGAGCGTACAAAGGGCTGGATTAGAACTAGTGATGACCCCTGTCTGTTCCAGATGGGCGAGTTTGCAAGTAGTTTGCTGGCGTAAACCCAGAGACACATAAACCATCGAGTCTTCAGCATTTACCGGAGGAAATGAATTACAAAGGAGATATTAAAGCAATGTGTCTGCACTCATTTTGCATCAGAATGATGGAAGGAGTTCGTTTCAATCCTCCCTCCCCCCTGTCATCAAGCGTCCTAACACCAGTGAAATCCCTTTCGCATCAGGTCAGGCAGATCGCCTTTCAGCGGCTGCTTCCCAAAGCCAACGGGGAGAGCAGAGCTGGCCAGGCAGCAGCTGGGAGCTGGGGCCGGCAGCAGGTGCCAAACACTTGTGGAGCTCCCCGGGACCAGGGTTGGGCAGGCAGCGGTGGGGAGGGGACTTCCCTCACCTCCTGCTCTGGGTGGGGCTGGAGGAACGCTGCCTGGCGTCGGCGCGAGCGAGCGGGACGGTTGGATGTCAGGGGTTTGCTGGGGCATCTGGGGCATCTGCTACCGGTGCCGAGCCATTTGGGGCTGCTGGAGGAGTAGCGGCTCTTGGTTGCACGAGCAAGTATGGGCGAGACGGGGGGAAAAGCCCCTATGTGCTGTCACCTCCTCTTAGGTCTGGCTGTCGCACACCCACCGTGTGTCCAGCGGCACATGCCCTGCACTGGTTGTTGGGACAGGTTTCTGGGCTGTGCATCCATCCCTTTGCAAGCTTCTTGCCCTCTGCCTCTTGAAACCGGATGTCACGCGGACCAAAAGGCTTCTTTTGTGTGCCAGAGAATGATATGAGGTGGGAGAGGTGGTGAAAGGCAGGCTGGGGGAGCCTCTGGCAGTGAGAGGACTCATGGCCTTGCAGATGTTGTGGAGTCTCCTTCTCTGGACAGATCCCAGACCCGCCTGGACCCTGCGCTGCTGGGCCCCCTGCTCTGGGTGACCCTGCTGGAGCAGGGGGGTGGCACCAGATGAGCTCCAGAGGGCCCTTCCAACCCCCACCGTGCTGGGATCCCATGATTCTGTGATTGTTAAGACTGGGGTAGGGAGATGATCCTAGAGGTCCTTTCCAGCCATAGCGATTCTGTGACTCTAAGCTGGTGCAGAAGGAGCGACACTTGCCTTGCGTGACCTGCCCCTCTAACTGTACCCACGGGACTTTCCTGATTCAATTCTCAGTAGAACGTACTTGGGTCTCAGAGTCATGGTTAAGACAGGCAGTAGATCTTTGGTCTTGACTTGTCCTGTTGGGTCATGGGACTGTGGGACAATGCGTCATTGTCCCGTGATCTCTTCCAGGGGTGACAGTGATGTCATAACTCAGACATTCCCTGGCCCTAGCATTTTTTCCCTTCATTTTCCCCACCTTGAATTCACAATGACCACAAGTATTTGTGCTGCTGCAGCTTCAAGTTCTCCTTGGCCCGTTTCCTCGGTTTGACGGCTCTTGAGGCTCTGAGTCTCAGGCAGGGCCAGAGGCAACGAAGTCATGAGGAACTACGAAAGCTTTTGTTCCGATGGGCTCCGCTGTATCCGAAACCCAAAACTTCTGGCAGAGGTGGAAGGGAATAACAATATTAAATAGCAGAGTCCTAAGAAATGTAACAGCGCAAATGGGACATAATATTTGGAAACAGCCACGCCGTGCACGGAGGGGAAAACAAGAGTCTGTGCTACTTAGGCTCCAATACAAGTTGTCCTTTAGTGTAATAATTCAATTAGAGTAACATGAATTGTTTGTTCACTCTGGAAAAAATGAGATTTCTGTTGAGTTCCTTTTGTTCTTATACCAAGGGTATCACTCGTGCATCCAAGCGGGCCCCCCGTTACCTGGGAGGAATATTCCTAATTTCACCCTCATCCTCTGGCTTTCCCTGGGATAAACAACAAAGCAAAGAGAGTGTACTTGGCACAGTACAAAGCCCAGCAACCAGCGTTGCTCATCTTACTGAACAAAAGCAAAAGATGAAACTTTCAGCCTGGTCTTTTCCAAGTTCTGAGGCAGGATTTCCCACTGCTCTGCAGCTGATCATCCCAAACGCTTTAACAGGAACGTCTCTGGTTTGGAGCCTACAAGGAAATATCCCTCGATATCACATATCAAAGTAGAGTCCTTTTACCCGTGCCAGAGGAGCGGAGCTGTCACTGGTCCCTTCTCCATTTATTTTTTTTTTTTAATGATGATACAAACCAGGCCCAAGAATTCCCTCGCTACCTCATTTTTCCGCCGCAGAGGACCCGAGTTCCTGCCAGTCCTTTTCCGCAGCAGTTTACTTGCAAAGCAGAGAACACGGGTAGCGCTTTAGGAAGCCTTGGACAGAAACCACTCTTTCAAAGTAACGACTATGACTTCAGACAGGTGCCTCCTCAAACAGCGGTGCGGGGCTTTTCGTCGCTCTCCATTCAAATTTGAAGCAAAGCAGGGACTTCTTTTTGTCTAGGAATGCGGAGATAATGCTGGTTTTGTAGAGGTCAGAGGACAACCCTACCTGACTTTTGCAAATCTACTTGGTTCCTGAGTTTAAACGACATCTCTTCTGTGCAGGGCGCTCAGATGAATTGCGGTGGCGTGTGATTTAGGAATTCAAGTCTATCAGTATGGTCACACCAGAATGCCCTGGTTTTCTGTGTTAAAAACCTTAATAGGCTGCGTCTCCTGTTTCAATGTCAGAGAAGGAATAAAAAAAAAAAGCTTTGCCTTTTAGATTTGGTATTTTTTGGGTTTCTCTTCAGTGATGTTGAAGGTTTCCTCCCAGAACTGGTAGTGTTGATGTGATCTCCTGACCTCCAAGCTCCAGTGCCGAACACGCTCTGGAAACTGTCCTAAGAGATACCTCGTAATCAGAACAGCTAATAAAGGGTCCTTTTGTGGCAGGAATCTTTTTGTGTAAGCTGTGCGCTCTTCTCCGTTTTTCCTTTCCCTTGTGGGTGGTCAGAGCTGGAAGTAAAACATAAGACAAAAAAAAAAAATCAAACCATTTCAAATGCAAGGAATTTTAAGTTCACAGACTGTGGCTCATTGTCACTAACAATTTCCTCTGGAATGGTGAAGAGAGGGGTTTTTTTTTCATTCTTAGAAAAAGTGCCTTTTCTCTATCTTTTTGGCTTGCAGTGCTAGAGAGATGTACCCCACTCAACTGGTCAGAAAAGAAAATATTTTTTAAAATGCTGGTTAAAATCTGTAGCTTAAGGAAATATTGCCTTCCTCCCTCTCCCCTCTAATACCAACATTTTTTTCCATAATAACTTTTTTTTTTTTTTTTTTTTTTTATGCTGACAAAGAAGCCCCCAAGCCATTCCATTTTAAAAATGACATTTTCTAAACCGTGGTGCTGGGACACGCTTTGTCTGGTAATCAGAGGCTAAGAGAGTGCCTGTAAGCGAGGCGTTTGGAACAACAGCACTCTCTTCAAACAGCTATTTAAAAAAACAACCAGTAGGCCCAAACCAGCCCTTTTCCACTGTTAACTGGAGTAAGAGCTGCCACCTGCTTCCCCAAACCCAGCCCTGTTTGTACTCCACAATAATTCCTGAGAAGAAATTACAATGGGCGATGGTGGAGCTGCCGGCGCAGCCTCCGGTCCCGCTGTTCCCACCAGCCCCAAGCAAAGCCCTGGCACCGACTGGGTCAGGAAGTGGTCCCAGTGCTCTCCTGTGTTGTGTTCACATTCTTCTTCAGCTGGTTTTAGCGGGCTCCTGCGACGCCTTTTTGCTCCCCCGTGTTGCTACTCGTGCTAACCCAGAGAAAATGGCTCGAGGGATGGATGTTTTTGGTTGGCTTCTAACAGACTCCAGTTAAATCAAAAGAATGCTGAGTTAAAGCAGGATGAGAGGTAAATGTTTTCGGTTCTGCTTAAATCACACCTTAAAATTGTCTCCTTTCTGCCCCAGATGTGCAAGACAAAGGTCAGAGCCCCCATGCTCCCAGTTAGGTACAAAACCGGCATCTCTTTCCAAATTCCGCTTTCTGTCATGTTGAAAAAATTGTGTCTCATCCTTATCGAGCCACAGGACTGGGACAGGTTACCAAAGTGAAAATCCTGTGGGTTTTATGCTCAATTTCTGATATCTTGATGTGATCTGGGAGGCAGAGGAGGCAGCAAGAGGCGTGTAACTCAGAAGGAACGTGCTGCGTAGGGAACACGGCAGAGCTGTTAACTGGGAGAGCTGGCTAACTACACGTGTCCGCTTTAACGCCGAGGAAGAGAGGAGGATGGGAATCTGTTGCAGTCAGACTGGAGGAGAAGTCCTTCCTTCCTTCCTACCCCAAACACAACACGCTGCATCGATCCGTGTGCCGCTCTCTGGACAGCGCAGTGGGTGGAAGCTCCCGAGCGATGCCCGGCGTCAGGGCTGCGTCGGAGCGGAGTGGCGGGACGGGGAAGGGGCTGTTAATGGCACCCGGTTTCAGGGACCTTCCTCGAACGAGCCAGCCCTGTAACGTGAGTGGGCCGCTCTTCCAAGCAGAAAACATGGGAATATCTCGGCTGGCAGAGGCAGTTCTACTCCTGCGTGGAAAACTGGGCCGTGCAGGAGAGAGCTGGGAATCAGACTCCGGTGAAACCCCAGGAAATCTTGCTCTAGGAGTAATGTTTAGGGTGACAGTGGCTGATCTTCTTAAGCAGCTCCTCAGGACCATGTCAAGCAGACCTTGCATTGGTTCCTCTTCCCAGGAGTGCGTGCAAATACTGGGGGGATGCTGCTCGTTCCGGCCTCCAGCATCCAGCCCGTGACAGCAGGCCCTGAAAGAAGCAGCTGCGAAGGAGCTGGAGCCTTTCCTCTCTTCTGCAGAAAGAGAAAAATCCTGAGGAAGTTGAAAGCTAAATTTCAATAAACTTAGAAAAGTAACCCCCAGACCTTATTTCCTTGTCTGGATACACTGCCCTCTTTGCTTTGCCCTTGACAGAGGAAAGCAGGTTTGTAATTCATCTTTTGATTACGATTTATTGAATTACACAGGATTTATTGTGTTCTCTGCAGGAAGCCGACGTGCCCAATGTGTATTGTGCTTTCAAGTGTGGTGAATCAATATACACGTTCAATTAAACACCCTGAAAATATGCCTACTAAGTATATTTAACTTGGAGGTGGCACTTCTGCTTGAAAAATCCAACCCCATTCCTACTCCCCTCCCTCCCCAAACATGACCCAGAAGTTATTATTGCCATTATCTTTTTTTTTTTTTTTTTTCCTAATCAGAGGAAGCATGGCCCGAATTAACCAATGCGGCTGAACGCGCAGATGTGTTTCCCGTTTCCTTCCTTCCTCGTTATCTTACTTTGGTGAGCTGGGGAACGTGCCCACCAGAAACAAATGGGTCTCAGCTGCAAGCAGCTGGCTCTCGACTGCTGCAAGAAGCCCCAGAAACTTTCTGTGAGAGTGGGCCAAGGGCTTCTCCTCTTGCCTTTGCCACATGCTACCATTCTGTGTGTGGGCTTTGATTCATGCACCCGATTGGAGGCGGTCCTAGGAATTTTTCAGCAGCTTCAGATAATTAAAAATGAATAATGCCTTCAGCACAATAACCCTTGTGCTAATTGCTTGGATATTAAGCTGCATTCCTTTTGCTTTGCCCTCGCACTGACAGACTCCGGCATGAGCGTTGCCGTGGTGCTGGGGAAGTGGTTGGGCTGAAAACTGGAGAAGCGAAGGCATCTGCCTACGGGAAACCAGAGCGTTCGGGGTTTGGTGACCCCGATGAACAGATTGCTTGGCTTTTTCTACTCCAACGGCGGCGCCGTGTCGATAAACAGCGATAACTGGCACCCCTTAGTCACTGGGGTGCCCAGGGCAAAACTGTGCCCCGCGGCTTGGCCTCCCTCCAAGACGTCCGTGCGCCTCAGCGCTCTCCCGCGCGGCTCTCCACGGCACAGCCGAGCCAAGCACGAGCGGGAGGAAGGCCTTCTGCTCTGAAGTGGAAAACACAGATTTTAGGTCCCAGTTTCAAAGGCAGGAGTGGATTTTAAAGCCTTTCCCGTAGCTTTGGCATGGTGTTAACAGAGGAGCACACTCAAAACACGGAGCGGTGGCAGCCTTGGGAATTGCTCAGGATACACGATCCAACTTCAACATCGAATTCAGGCGGATCATAAAAATAATCTAAAATCGATGCTGTTTGATGTTATTGTCAGAAACGTGTTGTGGAGAGCGCTGAATGGAGCAAAAGAATGGGTTTATTTGCACAAGCAGCGAGGGATGATTTCAGTCACCAGGAACTGGTGGCAGGAGAAGGGCACGGAGAGGGCGTCTCAGCAGAGATGGGAAGGAGAAAGGCCTCAAAGTAGGTGGACAGAGAGGCTTTGAGGGAAGCTGCTCTCGGCAGCAAAGGACATTTTGAACCTTACGTGAATGGGGTTGATAAGGAAAAACTAAAACTATTCATATTAGCAAGCTGCACAAAAATTGGAAGGAAACAGAAAGGTCAAGAAGAAGAGCAGCTGCAACCAAGGCTTTTGTTCAGTGGTGTAGGAAGTGTCCTGAGTGTTCATAGACTGGGCCCTACCTGAAAACATGTATTTCCTCTGAAGGGAAGCTCTACTCCAGGACATCTGGAACGGATTTCTGAGAGAAGCCAGAGGCGGTTTGCTCCCCTCCTCTATGAGATGTACCTACGAGAGGCCCACGAAGCACCTTAATAAAAGCGAGATAGGAAGGCTCATGGGCTCACGCAGTGGGGAACCCATGAGGAGGGCTCAGATGCCTCCTGGCATTACCCTACATCAGCTGAGTCCTCCTGGCCCAGCATGTCTGCTCAGATGGTGCTCAGATGATGTTGTGTGTCCTCGCTCACATGCCCTGCCTGGAGCTTGAGTCCTGGGGAGGTCCCAAAAATTGTTCCTGAGGAACAATTTCATCCCCTGCAGGGTTGTCCAGGCCTGTTGCAGGCTGCCCAGGGCAGGGCTGGAGTCTCCCTGATCCCTGGAGGGGTTTCCAAGGCATGGAGATGTGGCACTGAGGGACAGGGGTTAGTGGTGCCCTGGCAGTGCTGAGTTAATGGTTGGACTTGATGATCTTAAAGGTCTTTCCCACCCTAAACAGTTCTATGATTCTGTGATCAGCAGCAAAGTTTGTTTAGTTTTATGGGCCACTGTCTTCTTCTGAACCCCATGCAAGACAGAGCGAGAGAGAGACCTTGCAGGCAGGGAGGGTTTGGATGCCTCGTGGTCATCCTTCGTGACTCAGGCGCCTGCTGAGGTGGGGATGGCAGCCAGAGCCACTAGGGGTCTCACGAATTATTTTAAACCTCGCAAAGGACAAGGAGCTGCTGCCAACATCCGTTCACAGCATCTTTCAGTTACTGGATTTTGAATCAGGCTCCGATTTGCTTCAGCCTTACTGTCTGGTCTTGTCCGTGCCACCAAAGTCATCTTCCTTCCAAGCACCTGAACGTTTTGTACCAAAATAGACTGAGAAAGGGATGAGAAGGAGGGGGGAGATTAAAGTCACTTTGTTTTTCTGGCAAGTGCTGGCCAGCCCGTGCTGTTTGTGCCTAGTGTGGGTGCAGCTCCTTCGCACCTGCACCTTGCGAAGGACAACTTGCCTTTTCTCTTGCCCCATCGCCCCCTCGCTGCCCCCCCGCCCCGGTGCTCTCGCACCCACAGACGGTTTTCTAGAGAAAACCTCACCCGAGCCTGAACAGGCCTCGCATGTTCCCTGGGCCGAAAAGAAATCCGCCGCCTTCGCAGCGTTTCCTCCTCGCTCCATGTGATTCTGATTTCGCTAATTGAAGTTAATCTGATAAAGGAAGGAACTGCCGAGGAGAATAAGAGCAAAAAGGCAGGCGAGCAGGGGTCACAGAGAGGGGCTTTGTGGCCGGGGAGCCGCTGCAGGGCACGGAGGCGAGCGGCCGCTCCAGCCGCATCATCCGTTTGGCCCGTGGGGCCAGGGCTGGACCGGTGGCCACCCTGCCTGCCCGTCCTGACCCCCTCGCTGCCCTGCAGCAGAACCAGAGCTTGCAAGGTGGGATCTAATGAAAGGCATCAGGGAGTAGAAGGAGGGCTGCTGCCTCCCCATCGCGTTTATCCAGAAGGGAATGCGGTGTAGGCCGGCGCGGGTGGTGGGGAATGGGGAACAGAGCGACTTCTGTCCAGGCTCTTCGTCCGACCGGCGTCTGGAGGGCAGCGCGGATTGAAATTCATTGGCACCTGGTGGTGGCTGAAGGGTTTCTGTAGGAAATGAACGCTTGGGTTTTGAGGTAAAATGTCCCCTCCTGTGACAAAATGGTTTCTGGGGTAAGGGAGCGCAGAGTGGGAGCAGTATGTGGTGATGAGTATCCCAAAGAGAGCAAAACTGTGCTTCGTGGCCTAGCCATGCCCAGAGTGACCTCCTTCCAACTCCCTGGGCAGCACCACCGGGTAGAAAAAGCGTGTTGGCACAGAAAGGTCCAGCTCAGTGTGAAAGGCGCCCTGACAAGGGGTCGTATCTCTACCACTCAGAGCAGACGAGGCCACGACATTCAGTGTTGTTCAATAGTTTCTCCAAAGAGCATCCAGGAGCCTTGTGTCCAGCAGATTTACAATGGAGGAGATCTTCAGAGAGAAATGATTGCTCAGGCCATACACATCACAGAATCCCAGCCTGGTAGGGGTTGGAAGGGACCTCTGGAGAGCATCTGGTCCAACCCCCCTGCTCCAGCAGGGTCACCCAGAGCAGGGGGCCCAGCAGCGCAGGGTCCAGGCACCTTTGGAATCTCTCCGGAGGAGACTCCCCAAGCTCTCTGGGCAGCCTGGGCCAGGCTCCAACCCCCTCCCACCAAACAAGTTTCTCCTCCCGCTCCCAGGGAACCTCCTGGGTTCCAGTTGGTGCCCGGTGCCCCTCGTCCTGGCGCTGGGCACCCCTGAGCAGAGTCTGGCCCCAGCCTCTTGCCCCCCAGGGGCCCTTGAGCTCTTGCTCAGCCTTGCTCAGCTCCCCTCTGGGGCTGCTCTTCTCCAGCTGCACAGCCCCAGGGCTCTCAGCCTTTCCTGGTCACACAGATGCTCCAGGCCCCTCAGCAGCTTCCCAGCCTGCGCCGGACTCTCTCTGATAGCTTCTTGTCCCTCTTGAACTGGGGAGCCCCGAACTGGACCCAACCCTCCCGAGGTGGCCTCTCCAGGGCAGAGTAGAGGGGGAGGAGAACCTCCCTTGACATGCTGCCCACACTCCTCTTAACGCACCAATTCCACACACGCACAGAATGTGAGAGACTGAAAACCGGAAAGCTGGGAAATGAAGTGCTCTCACCTTTCTTCTTTTTTTTTTTTGAAATTATCTTGACGGTATTTAGATGCTGGAATTCGTTTGGCTGAGCAGGAGGCAGCGAATCAATCTAAAGGCACCAGGGATTAACTTTACCCAGCTCCTGTCCGGGCAGGGAGCAGCCGTAGGTGGGGCGGAGCAGGGAGCAGGGAGCAGGACGGCCTCCAAACGTGCCAACAGAGATGTTTGCAGAGCCTCTCTGCCGAGGCCTGAGATTCGCACGCGGCTGGAGATTTACCACTTCTCTGCTTTCTTTACGTGGCTGGTACATACATCGACTCCGACAGCACCCCTGCCCCTCCTCTGCAGAATCCACTCGTCGTTAACTTGTTTAAATTAAACACAAGCACGGACGGGATCAGCAAGCGGCCGTCTGTTTTATTAGAGCTTCTACTTCAAATGTCAGTCTTAGTCCCTCCTTGCTGGGCTCTGATCTCTCATGACAATTTGATTAACTTTACATTTCCTTTTATTGTTGGAGGAACATTTGGAAAATCTTAACGTGTCTTACTGGCTGGTTCTGAGACCAAGATGGTGATTATGTCCATGCTTAGCGTCATCCATCAAAATCAGGCAGCTGACAGTCAGACCACCTGAAAAACGTGTCACTCCCGAGAAGTTCATGGGCCATAAAATGTTTCCTACTCGTGAATAATCGCAGGACGCTCCTTTCTCTCCTCGCAGCAAGGCTTTCATTAGGAGCTGCTTAAACACCTTCACCAGAAGGAAACGGCCTCCGCTTTGTACCAGATAAGAGCACCTTCTCAGCTCCCACCAGCTAGAAACCAGTATCTGGGTTTTCCCAAGAGCCACATTCCTGCGGTGACCCCCCGATGGGAACGTCCTATTAACGAGGGACTGCCAGGATGTGACGGATCCCAGGGAAGAGGATGCTCCGTTTCACTTTGACAGGGCAGCTCAGAGCTTTTTCCCCTCTCCTCGTGCTCCAGCTAATCTAATACAGTCTCAAGGCTCTGGCACACGCTCGTCATTGCTGTTCTGCTGGCCTCTCAGCTTCTGGCTCAGCCCCAGTGTCAAGGCACCCGTGGAAAAGGCTGGAAGTTAGCCTGGTTCTGTCTTTATGTTTCAAGACCAGGGTCAGAAATAGACATGGTAAGAACCTTGTGGAAAAAAGCCTGGTTTCCTGGTGCTTTTGACAGAGTTAATTGCTGGTAGATGTTTCAATTCCTTCCTTGGCACCGTTTTCATTGATTTGAAGGTGTAGCTACTTGGTCATTCTAAAAAGCCACACCACTTGCTGCTGTTCCTGGGGGCGTTAAGATGACTTCATCTTCAGGAAATACTCGGATGTCACAGCTCAGCCGATGCCATTAAGCCACGATAACTCTACCCCATGCCTGAGCCGCCCCTTCCCCTGTTCGGTAAAAACCCAAATCAGCACTAACGTATTATGCTCATCCAAGAACGTGGCTGGGAGACTCAGTCTGAACACCACAACTATTTCATGACGGTACCAGGATCCCCCTGATGGCTATTTCTAATCATTTTCTTCTATTCTATGACATATTCAGCCCCTAGTGAAATGCTGCTGCAATTCTCAGCTATTTCTAATCTTTCCTTCCTGAGAAAAGCCACGATTTCAGGCTCTGGAAAGGAGCAGTGCTGTTCCCACTCAGGCTACAGAAGAAGTGTGGTCAGCATTTCAAAAAATAGCGGCTTTCCGTAANCCCCCCCCCCCCCCCCCCCCCCCCCCCCCCCCCCCCCCCCCCCCCCCCCCAAAACAACAACAATCCATCTTATCTCCCATTCTCAGGCCAAGTTCTGCTTATGTCTTCTGAGAAATGTCTGGCTTTACTAGAGGAGAAGAGAAAGTGGAGAAAGAAAAGGAGATGGAGGAGAATTCTGAGTAGCTACAAAACTGGAGTTGCTGGAATTTGTCATACACAGACGGAGACTCTTTCTAGCACTTTTGCAGCCCAGACCCCAGCAACAGAGAGGTCTAGACCCTTAAGAAGTACTCAGGCTCCTTTTACTTTCAAATTGCTATACTTTTACCCTAACGACACAATCCTAAACCTCTCTTCCAGGCTTCCAAGAAGGAAGAAAGCTGGAATCTGGCCCCACATCACCAGCTCTCCCTGCCTGAGTGCCCATAAACCACAGGCCTAATCCAGCCTCTTGCTCTCCGAGCTATGGGTGCTGGAAAGAGTCCAGGCCCCCAGCGTCCCAGGGACGTGATAAAACCCCGCGCGCCGGTTTAATGCGCCGCCTCGTACCGGCCCGGGCAGCAGGTGAGCAATTATCACCTGCGGTCCTGCTTCCAGCTTTACAGGGCCCGAGAGCTGTTTCCAATTAGCCTCGGTACGCCATGGAAATTAACTCCTTGGTGTCGCCTTGGCTTGCAAGTGGGCTGAGAGGAGCTGATGGAGCAACTGCTGTGGAGTGCAGGTGGCACCTCCCTTCTCCTCTTGCTGCTTGGCACTGGTTCCAGAGGGGCTCTATTTCGGGGAAGAAAATACAGATGGAAAAAACAGCTTGATTCATAAGTGGGACCTGAGGGAGGGTTGATCCATCCCCAGAGTCTCATCTCCATGGCATTTTTCCAGGCGTGTTCTCTGCGTCCCGAGAAACAGGCTTCCGAGCACTTCCCTTTGGATTATTCAGGAATCTCACGAGGCTCCTCAGTGCTGGGCTTATAAAAGCCTCTCTTTGTAAAGAACTGTATCGTGTGTGCGCGTTTTATCTGTGAGCCTCGTTTAATGAAGGCTCTCAGACGTTTTGAGCCCGTTCGGAGCCTGTGGTAGAGCCTGCGCCGTTCCGTCGAGCTCGCTGCAGTGTCATTGCTGCCAGGCTTTTTCTCTTAAAAGGATGTTCTGAAAGTTATGTCGGGGCTAAAATTAGGCTAGATACTTGGAGAGGTCCTTCTGTGACCTCTGAATACGACTCCAGTGCCTGTGAATGGCGTGCGTACCGAGGGAAGGCTGACTTTGTGGGTGAAGACCAAGAGCGTTGAGAAGCTTTAACTGTTTTCTGAGCTTTGCTGTAAAAAATCCTGTGTCGTTTTTGAGCACATCACCTCATCTGCCTGTGCTTCAGTTTTCTCCCTCAGAGGCTGCAGTAATCACCTCTCAGTGAGGTTGTGGAGATAAACGTTTTGCAATTGTATTTAACTTTGGTGTTTGAGAGCTCTCTTGCTTCAACAGCTTGATTTTCAGCTTGGCGACCTCTGCTTCTGTGAGCTCCTTATAGCACCTCAGACTTGGTGAAAGATGAGCTATGAGCTGAGTGTGATGGTGTATCCATTCAAAATTATCTGTGAAACAAATCATTAAACGCTAGGGATAGTGTGTGCATTATATTTGGACCAAATAGAAATTAAGAAGCCAAACTGAGCCCTCTTAACGGCAGAATCCAGTTGTATTGGTGACCTGCTTATAAAATAGCTGAAGAAGAGACTTTGAGACGCTTGAGAAAAAAAGCAAAATAGAATAAAATCCTAACTGAAGATTGACATGCAGGGCGCACTCCAGCGAACAGGTGTCGTGTGGTGAGTGACAGCCTGCTCAGCCAGAAGAAAGGTGGGGCAGAAGCACAATATTCTCCAAGGAGACACACTTCAGTCTATCAAAATGTGAACTGCAGCTCAGGTCATTATTTCCAGCAGCTAATGGAAGTTAACTACGCTGAAACTAAAAGCTTGCTGGAGCAGTGGAGATCAGTGCTGTGTTGTACTAACGCAGCAGGAGACGCAGCCCGCACTGGAGAGATGCCGATACCTAGAAGATGGTAAAAATTCCATGGAATCAGAATTGTTTGGGTTGGAAGAGACCTTTCAGATCATGGAGTCCCAGCGTTGCCCCATCCCTGCCAGGGCACCACTGAGCCCCGTCCCTCAGCACCACATCTCCAGGGCTTGGAAACCCCTCCAGGGATCAGGGGGACTCCAGCCCTGCCCTGGGCAGCCTGGCACAGGCCTGGACAACCCTGCAGGGGAACAAATTGTTCCTCAGCTCCAACCTAAACCTCCCCTGGGGCAACTTGAGGCCGCTTCCTCTTGTCCTGGTGCTTGTTCCTTGGGAACAGAGCCCGACCCCCCCTGGCTCCAAGCTCCTGAATGTCAGGGAGTTGTGGAGAGCCAGAAGGTCTCCCCTGAGCCTCCTTTGCTCCAGGCTGAATAACCCCATCTTGACCACCTTCTCCTCACCTTGGAGACACGTTGAGTAACATCCTTAAGACCATACACTAACTTTTTAGTACAGGTCAAAGCTTTGAACCCTGAGGTCCTGCTTCTGTGTCCTGTCCTCTGAACATCCCATACCCTGAACCTCTGCCTCAGCTGCTGGTGGATGGCCAGAGGTTGCAATAACCTGACTTCCCAAGAACCGTTTGGTCAGGGTGGGTTTTTTTCCACCTGAGCAGCACGAAGCTGCCGGGAGCCTGACTCGCCTGGATTTTTCGCACTCGCAGGAACCAAAGCGCGGTGGCGGCGGCAGGATGAGGGAAGGTGCGTGGCCGTCGATCAGTGGCCGTAATGACAGGAGGGGGCTTTTGGAAAACCCGGGACCGGCAGGAGAGCTTTTGGCAGCGAAGGGCCAGGCCCCGGGGCGGGGCTCTGCACCGGGGAGGGGAACTTCCCAGAACTGGAAATGTCAAACTGCTCCGTAAGGAGAGTCAGCCCTGGGCCCAAGCCCAGAATGTCAGGCCGAATCTGAACTTCCCCAAATTTGGATCTGGATGTGAAATCTGTGGCTTGGGCCCGTTTCTGGTTTGTGTTTAAAAAGCTAATTGTCTTTTGCCACGGGAAGCTGAAGTATCACAAGAGCGGAGGTGGAAGCAGCAGTTTGAAATCCGTCGGGATCCCATTTTGCAGTAGTCCTAAAAAACCAACAACCCACCGTCCTTCTTTCCTGGATGCAGGGAACAAGCTTCCCCACATCTGCGAGCCAGGGAAAATGGAAACTCTGGAGTGAATAATTATACACAAATGTTTACCAAAAAATAGCTAAGAAGAACGTACGCGTAAGTCAAGAAAAACACATGACATGTGGCCAAAACCCCAAAGAGCTACTAAGGCCTGGGACTGGGATATGCAATTTTCACATCATTTGCAGCCCTGGGCAGCTAGAAAGGGTGGTCAGGAGATATTAGCTGCTCAGTACCTGGTATTTATAGCAAATTTCCAGCGGCCGAGGAAACGGATTGCAAAAATCCAGCCTAGGAAAGGATGGAAAAAGGCCAGGAGAGCCAGTTTTCTGGGTGTTCCTGGCCAAGGGAGAGGACCTGGGTGCTGTGCAGCCTCCTTCGGGTCTGTGTAGGGCCAACCCCAGACTCCTGCGCCCGTCGCTATCCTGGGCTGGCTCCGCCGCCCTTCGTTCGGTTCTCATTTCAGACCTATCTCCTGCATCTTTTCCCTCCACAGACTGAGAGGTCTCCCCTCGCAGTAGGTGTGACCTCCTTTCATGTTTTTGCTCCCTGTGCATCCGTGGAGGATGGGCTCTGCCCTTCAGAGCCTGCAGGACTTCTGCTTTGGTTGTGTTTTGCAGAAAGCAGCTAAAGCCTGAGCTCTGGGTGCCCTGGCCAGCTGGGGTTCCTCGGGGTTCCCGGGAGCACAGCCCTCCCTAAGGCCTTGCTTCTCTCGTGCAGCCCCTCGGGCTCACCTGACATTAATCCTGAGCAAGAAAGAAGTACAAAAACTGCATGTGAGCAGAAGAGAGCTCATTTCTCCTGCTTCCGAAAGGAGACAAAGCAGAGAAGTCAGCTGCCTGGTGCCGTCACTATCACCTCACTTTGGAAGTGGCCTGTGCCCAGCAGAAATTGTCCCTTGGTGGTTTGCTCTTCCCAGGACTCAAGTCATGGGTACCCAGCAGCGATCAGAGCAGGCTGGGAGCTCTGCCATCTCTCAGGGAGTGAGAGAACAACCATTCCTGCTCACCTTCTTGAGCTACAGGGGGGTCGTGACTCTGCAGGGACCTGTTTGTGCTCAGTAGCAGACGACTGAGCTTCTGGAATAGGACAATATTCCTGAGCGCCTCTTGGCTCCTTCCAGTAGATTACTGGGGACCAATTTACCATTTACTGGTGCTATGAAAAATAAAAGAGAGAGAGAGGGAAGCAATTTGGGAACTATCAAAGTGAGTAGCTGTAGCTTTTACGGAGCCGCTTTTATGAGAGATTGTTTCCAGGTGACTCTTGGCTGGTGCAAGGGTTGGCCTGACATGGAGCGAGTCGGTCTGCGGAGGGGGCTCGAGGTGATCAGATGAACTCTGTCGACAGCCAGCCAGAAAGGGAAGCAGAACCTTCTCTGCCTGTGGCCGTGGCTACAGGAGATGTTGCATTAAGATGTACGCTGTGGGGATTTTCTCCTTGCTACTGAGCAGTAGTTGGGCAAGAATGCAGTTCTGGCGGGAGATGGGCATGATGGAACTCATGCAGATCTTAATGCAGGAGCGTGGCCAGAGAAGGGCAACGGAGCTGGGGAAGGGTCTGGAGCAGGAGTGTGGGGAGGAGCGGCTGAGGGAGCTGGGCTTGTTCAGCCTGGAGCAAAGGAGGCTCAGGGGAGACCTTCTGGCTCTCCACAACTCCCTGAAATTCAGGAGCTTGGAGCCAGCGGGCGTCGGGCTCTGCTCCCAAGGAACAAGTGTCAGGACAAGAGGAAACAGCCTCAATTTGCCCCAGGGGAGGTTGATGTTGGAGCTGAGGAACAATTTCCTCCCCTGCAGGGTTGTCCAGGCCTGTGGCAGGCTGCCCAGGGCAGGGCTGGAGTCCCCCTGATCCCTGGAGGGGTTTCCAAGGTGTGGAGTTGTGGTGCTGAGGGACAGGGGTTAGCAGTGCCCTGGCAGGGATGGGGCAACGCTGGGACTAGATCTTAAATGTCTCTTCCAATGAAAATGATTCTGTGATTCTACTGATTCTCTGCAAAATTAAAGGCTATTTTGATCTGAGATTTTCAACCAGGCCACCTGAGAGACTTTCCTGAGATTCAGACCTAGGGTATGAGGCAAGCACCTTCTCTTCCCCACTTCTGGTAACCAAGCTCAGCCGCCGTGCACACATCCCTACGCCCAAATCAAACACCCCCCAGTGCAACAACCGCACAGCAGCCCCCCCTCCGTCGCTGCAGGACTGCGGGATGCAGTTTTGTGGGGCTTTTCATTTCTTACACATACTTTTTCACTTTCTTGTTTTCCCTACCATCCTTTCTTTCCCTTCCTCCCCACACTCCTTCAAATCTCTTCTTTCTATTTAGGAAAGAGCAGAAGGATGAGGTGGGTTTCAGAGCCAAAAAAGTGCAGGATTGACAGCCAAAAGGGAAAAAAAATACAATATCCTTCCAAGCCCATATGCTGTGGTTCTTCAGTTTTGTTCAAAGAAACCCCAAAACAATAGCCTGTTATTACTAGAAGTAATCCTTAGCTTGCCAATGATAGAAAGCCCTAAACTACACCATTTTCACCAAAAAGAAAAAAAAACCACAACCACAACAAACCAAAAAAAAAACCCTTAAGATGAAAGAGAGACCCTTTTTTTTTAATGGAATAAACCTCTAAAAATTTTCCACTCCTTTCTAGGAACCCTGACTGGCTGCCGCTTTGGTCTGAAACCTGGACCTGGTTTGTAGCCTGGCATCTTTAAAGCGGCCAGCAGGACAGGGTGACCTGCGGCGCGGGGCGCGTGGGAGCGCAGCCGGCAGGACCCAACGCCCGGCTGTCCCTGTCCTGGTGCTTACAGCTCCCGGCATGAGCAGGAACCTGCTAATTACTGCCGAGATGGTGCATCTTCTACCGGCTTCATCGGCCCCCGTGGGCATGGAAGCCGCCCGTTTGCCGTGGGAGGAAGACCCAAAGGACAGGAGAAGAGGGTGAAATAACATTTTTGTCCCAACGGAGGACACCGAGGCCAGCTCAGCAGCTCCCGCGGTGCGCTCTGGGCCGCGGTGCCGTCACATCGTCCCGGCTCGTTCCTCCCTGTGCTCGTTCTTTGGCATCTCTCGACAAAGCCAAAGGGTCTTTTCGCTCTGT
The DNA here is from genome assembly GCA_013396935.1 of Baryphthengus martii. Classification (NCBI taxonomy): domain Eukaryota; kingdom Metazoa; phylum Chordata; class Aves; order Coraciiformes; family Momotidae; genus Baryphthengus; species Baryphthengus martii. Next base: position 101,948 of record VWZK01010802.1, on the reverse strand, counting down.
AATTTCAGAGGTAAGATCCAGATCCGGTCCTCTTGGAAATCAGTAGGAGCACTGCTGCTAACTTTCCTTGGGATGACACCCAGCGCATAGCTGTGCACCCCACTGTCTCCTGCTCCTTGGTGGGGGGAATTCCTCACCCTGTGCAGACACCTCCTCCTCCCACGGTGACCTCGTGAGGTGAAACCCCCTCTCCTCTTGCTATTCACCGTATTTTCTGGTGTGACATCATTTTGCACTTTGTGCCCATACAGAGCGTCGAGTGGCCCTTTTTGTGTTATTTTGAACCCCTCCAACGCTCGCTTGTTTTCCTTAACTTCTGTTTTTTTGCTTCCTGCTGAGGCTGGAAGCACTGTGCTGGGCTTCGCTCCTCAGCAGGTCCAAGGGCTTTATCTCGACCCCCCCAGACAAAGGGTTAACTCTCTCCCCATCCCTCCTGCAAGAGGAGGCTTTAGAGGGGGCTGCAGCGTGGCTCCCGAGGCAGAGCCAGATGCTCGGCATTAACGTGGGCAGCTCTGCAGAGATTGTTTCCTGCTACTCATCGGACGGGAGGAGTATTTGGATGAAGTAGTGGTTTGGGTATCGCTTTGCAGGTCTGGAGTATAACTCAAGTGGAAGGAGCTTTAGCTCCAATTACGCCTTGTAATTCAGGATACAGACGAGCCCTCTGTTGCTCAGACGGTAGTTTGAAGTTAGTTTTTCTTCCACTGGCAAAAGCCAGGGCGAGCTGGGCTCTCGTGCTTTCTTTGAGGCCAAACCCCTCAATCTGAGCTCCGTGAGCACCAGAGCTCGGGCACTGAGCTGGGGCTCAAAGGTGTCCATTTAGCTACAGTCTCTAACAAAATTAAAAACAAACAAACAAAAGCAGGATGAGACCAAACTGGAAACAAACAAAACTCCTTCCGAGCTGTGGCCAATTTAAAACAAACAAACAAGCCCACTACCACCAAACTTTCACTTCTTTTTTAGTATTTTTCTGGAAGCTTATTTTATTCCTTTTGCTCTGGCTGGGTCATGAAGCTGAACTCCCCTCCTGGCAGTTTAATGCAGCTCTCGTGCCACAGGCAGGGATGGTTTTGTTTGGGTCTCCAAGACTCTTAAAGTTGTTTAGATCCAGCCTTGGTTTCATCTCTCTTGAAAGCAAAAGCTACATCATAACATGAAAAATGGAAAAAAAAAAAAAAAAAGCAGTTCTTTAGTGCTTCTATTTGCACTCTCATTATAAAGCTTTATTCTGAGCCTCAGCTAAGCTGATTATATCCTTTAAAATTTGATTAAAAATGGACAAAAGCTATTCATTAAAGTAGGGGAGGGGAATGGGTGACTTATCTGACCTGGAAAGCACCACTGAAAAATTAGGGGATTTAGTTATTTTAAAATGAGAGGGAACCTAAACTACCCCCCCCCACCTCCCTGCGACTACTTGGGGGCCAGAAAGAGAGGTCGATAAGGAACAAAACGGTGCAGAAACTTTGAAAGCATGACAGTGCTGCCTGGCATTCGCTGCAGACCTGTGTAAGAGGATCACTAAAGCTGAGATTTTCCAGAAAACCAAGCCTTGCTCTCCCATTTGTTTAGAACCAAGTTTAATTTTGCCGCATTATTCATTCCAGCGACTCGGTTGAACTCCACAGCTTGAAGAAATCTGCATTATACCGGGGAAGATACAAGAATAGACGCTTGTTCCAGTACCAGAACCTGCAGCCCTTGATAAATAACAGAGCACGATCCCGAGCTGTCTCCCGGATTGTCGGAGCCGAAGGTATTTCCCCACAAGCCTCCAAGGTTTGTTTTCTGTTTCCAATCAGGGCGAGTGCCGGCTGCTGGAGGCAGGGGCTGCTCTTTGTCAGCCTCAGCACCACCGTCCAGCTCTGCCCTCGCTCGGGGGAGCGGGGAGGTCACCCATCGCCGCTCCTTCTATTCCTCGCCCTTTCCCCGCTGCGTTATTGGCACCTCTGTACGTCTAAAGAAAGGGAGGTTTGAAGGAGAGGGAAGAGACTCGCCTGTCGCAGCGAATCTGTCCGTCTGCACGACCTCTGCCTGCTCTTTGCACCTCTGAGATATTCCGAGTCCCGAGTTTTGGCTTCGTTCTGTTCCAGGATCCCCCTCCTTGTTCAATCTCCCGGTGACTTCACCTCAGGACCTGGCCGAACGAAAAGATGTCGGGCCAGATTCATCGATACCTTCCTTAAAACAAATCCAAGGCAAAGCGACGCCAGAGGGTCGAGCCGAAGGTGTTTGGCAGGCCGTGCTTTGCCTGCTGGGCGTTAAAGTCCAGCCAGCGCTGCCTGCGCACCAGGTGGTTCTCTCCCCACCCTTCCCAAATGATCGGAGCCGAAAGAAGGATGCCCGATCCCTAACCTGCTGCCAACTCCAGAAGAGCGCGAGGCCGATCCCGCCGTGTCACCGGCTGATCTTTCGCAGATGCCGAGGAGCTCGGAAGTGCAATTATGGGGGAAATTGCACTAAGGCAAACAAGGACATGCCAAGTTCTGCCGTTCTCCATTACCCACCTGAGCCCCTTGATTGTGGCAGACAACGCACCGTCTGCATGGGCTTTGTCAGAGGGGAAAAAAAACGATCCCAAGAGCAGGGTCTGAATGGGGGAGCGAGAGAAGGAGGGGGAGGCTCCCCCAAGAGCCACTGCAAAGCCGTGGTGGTGGCCCAGAGCTGCACTAGCTCAGGGGTCTTCCTTAGCTGAGACCTTCTCCTGGGTGACCCCAGACAGGGTGACCTCCGTACTAGCACATGGGCGAGGATGGCAACGGGGGCTGAGAAAACACAAGCTCTGCCTGAAAACACAAGTGGTTTCTCTTTGGCTTTATCCCCGTCGTGCTGTTTTTTTTCACAAGGGTTTTAGCAAATGCATTTGGTAGCAGGAATGTTGGCAGGATCTGCAGCCTTTAGAGAATATCCAGGGCTGGACCCAGCTGTGTTAGGAACTGGGGAGGTGTCGGGCTAGGGGGAAAGCGGCTGTGTAGCCATGTGTCGTGCGCCTCCAAATATTTGGGTGGTGCCTGTGGAGCAGAGGGCAGGGTGGGAGACCTGTCCTCCACCAGTCTCTGCCGAAAACCTCTCATCACATTGAACAGAAAGTGAATTCTGGATCTGTGAGCACCAAGTGCTGGAGGACTGTGCTCACCAGTGGGGAAACAGGAACTCCTCTGTAACTAGAATCATGGACTGGTTTGGGTGGGAAGGGACCTTCCAAGGTCATCTGGTGCAGCCCCCCTGCAGGGAGCAGGGACATCTGCAACTGAAGCAGGTTGCTCAGAGCCCCATCCAACCTCCCCTGGGATGGTTCCAGGGATGGGGCAGCGACCACCTCTCGGGGCAGCCTGGGCCAGGCTCTCACCACCCTCAGCATTAAGAATTTCTTCCTCCTCTTCAGTCTGAATCTCCCTCTTTTAACTTAAAAAACTATGGCTTTATTCCAGTTCTGATCAGGACTTGGAGAATGGAAATGAAAATAAAGCAGGAAACAAAACTCACAGGAGTTCCACTTGCTTTGGAATGAGACTTTTACACTCAGCTGTTCCAGGAGCTTAAACTGGGAGGGACGCAAGGTGGGGCAGCTGCCCCAAGCTGGCTACAGGTGAGTCCCATAAACATCACACAGTATAAAGGAGGAGGGTGAAGAGTCCTCCTGTTTCTTCTTCTCCTGTTTCTTGTCATCCCTGGAGGTCCTTGCTTACCATCCTGCTCCTGAGGACACTTTCCTGGCTGTTGTGACCACCGTACGCTCACTGGGGTGAGTTTAACTTTACGTACTTTATATTGATGTTGGTTTTAATGTGAGTTTTGCTGTTTTTTCAGTCTGTTCTCATTTCGATCTGGGGGTCTCCTCTCCTTTTCCTGATCTCCTTTCCCAGCTGTGATAGAACAACTGCTCTGGAACAAAAATTAATTCTGGTTGCATCTTCTTCAAGACATGACCAACTTTCTGTTTTGAGTTCTTGATGGGATTTTGTGGGGAAATTTCTAAAAACAGATTAGAATTCAGGCTCTGGATAGACCTGATTTTGGCCTTCCAGTATCTGAAGGGAGCTCACAGGAAAGCTGGGAAGAGACTCTTTACAAGGGCGTGTAGTGACAGGATGAGGGGTGGTGGCCTCAAACTGGAAGAGGAGAGGTTGAGATTTGAAATTGGGAAGAAGGTGTTTCACTGAGGGTGGTGAGACCCTGGCTGGATGTGTTCAAGGCCATGTTGCATGGGGCTTTGATCAACCTGCTCTGGTGGGAGGTGTCCCTGCCCATGGCAGAGGAGTTGGAACTGGATCATCTTTGAGGTCCCTTTCAACCCAAACCATTCTGTGGTTCTATGCTAATGCTTGTTTTTCTCCAGTTCTAACAAAGCAAGCAAAAAATATTTCCTTTCCCTTCCTTCTGATGCTGCTGGAGGCTTCAGAAGAGAGTTTCTGCTGCCTTCAGTCTTTCTTAAAAGAGGCTGGGGGTATGGAAGGCATACTGTGTATGGAGAACCAGAGGTAGGGGTAGTTTTGTCTCCTCCTAGAACTCTGGGAAATTTAGGAGCTGGTCTGGATGTTTCTAATGTGCTGAGCATTACATTGACATAGCTGCAAATCTGTGAGGAAATCCAGCTTTGGATGCAGTTCTGGGCCAGAGTGTGCAAGACACAGGCTCACCTCGCTCCCAGGGAGGTACTTCCACTGTTTGCAGCTCCCCGAGAGCAAGACGCTGTGAAACTCCTGCTTTTCCCCTACAGTGTCTGCTCTGTCTCTGGGCTTCTGCGCAAAATTTGCCTCTGGTGAATCAGTTACGGGAGCTTGGGAAGGGTTTTGTAGCCAGGTAATGTGGAGGAGTTGGAACAGGGAGCAAAAGGAGCTGAGAAAACCTCTAGATGGGACTTAAGTGGGATATTAAATCAAAGGGTTGAGTTTATTTATGAAGGCTGGTGTCACAGGCATCGCGGTGTGGAAACCAGGCTTGGGTTCTGAAGCCCTTGTGAAGGGAAGGGCTGTTTGCAGCCCTCCCTGCAGAAAGGAAAGGGGCAGGAGCTCTGTGTCACGGCTGGGATTTGAAGGCTCAGTCTAAATCTACTCCTAATTGATATAAACCTACTGAGGTTGAAGCATCGTTGTATTTCTGGGAGATGACGGGCCGCCGCAGCCGCTCGCTTTGCTTTCTGTGTGCTGCTCGGGGCTTCCTCGAGCGTGTTTTGTTATCCCTGGAGCACGCTCTTGCCCGACGTTTGTCAACATCACCGCAGCTTCACGTCGCTGCCGTCGGTCACCTTGGGCAGCAGGTACGGGCAGGTCCCAGATCTGCCCCTTGAGCTTCCTCCTGTGGAGCCCGGAGGCACGACCGGCGCGGCGCCGGGCACAGGCACGTGTGAGAATGAGCCTGAAATCCAGCGGGGCTCAGGCTGGGGTAGGGGAGGACGAGACAGAGGCGCCAAATTCCGCTGTCGCCGACCGTTCCCGAGCCGACGGGATTGTGTGGGTGTCAGTACTAATCAGGCTTTTCCCAGGGCAGTTTGCGCTTTGATGACCAGCTGACAGGTACGTACAATCCCCCTTCTGGGATCTGTAGCTCCCTGCAAACCATCAAACTGTCTTCAGTCAGCTTTGGACCAGAGGAGCTTTGCCAGAGGCCTCCTGCATCTGTTGCATCATATACAGCACATTAAAACCATCTTTATGGCTCTTCATAAAGAAACCACAGTTGTTAGAGAGTCCCGAGCGCTCAGCCCTCATCTCCTTCCCTGCCTAGGCCGTTCTTTGCCCGTGTTACCCCCCGTTGCTCTGAGACATGGTAGTACATGAGGCAACTAATCATTTAAAGCTCCATTCATCCTGCCTCTTGGAAAGCAACGGCGGCAGATCCATAAGGACGCGCTGGACTGGGGGGGGATGTGTGTGTGATTCGGGCCCATCTGTAATTTATCCAGTGGGAAATGCAGGGGGAATGTCTTTGTTCATTTGTCTTATTCAAACATGCCTATCGCAGGCTCTTGATGTCTGTGCGACGAGCGGGGAAGGGGGAGGGAGAAGAAATTAGAGAGGAACAAATTGATGACAGCCGTCGCCAACGGGACCGAGCCCCCCGTCAGCGCCTGGCAGAGCCGCTGAGCCTGTCCCTTCGGAGCAGGCCCACCGAGGGAGGGCTCGCTGGGGATCTGGGGGGTTCGGGCTTCACTCCTTCACCTCCCTGGGAGGGGGTTGGAGCCTGGCCCAGGCTGCCCAGAGAGCTTGGGGAGTCTCCTTCTCTGGAGAGATTCCAAAGGCTCCTGGACACTGTGCTGCTGGGCCCCCTGCTCTGGGTGACCCTGCTGGAGCAGGGAGGTTGGATTCAGCTCCAGAGGTCCCTTCCAACTCCCACCATGTTGGGATTCACCTTAATGAGTGAGGCAGGAGGGGGAGCGCGTGTCAAGCTGGGAAACACGGCTGCTCTACTTGTGCACTTGCTGGGAAGTTAAGTGAATGTCAAGGGAAGGTGGTTTATAAAAGCCAGAGATGGGTATTGATAGGTGTTCTGGTCAGATGTTTGTGTCAGCAGCCACTTTCTTTTTCTTACTCAAGGAGTTATTAAAAAACAAATAACAGCTGTCACTAGAGAAGGCTCCGGGGAGACCTTCTGAGAGCCTTTCAGGGCTTCAAGGGGCCTGTCAGAAAGATGGGGATGGACTTTTGAGCAGAGCCTGTTAGGACAGGACAAGGGGTTAAGGTTTAAAACTAAGAGGAAAAACTTGACCGTGCTTCCTGCAGGAGGGTTGCACTAGATGAGCTTTAAAGGTCCCTTTCAAAGGTTTTCTGTGCAACCAGAATTTCTTATTTCTATTGATTTGTCCTGAGCCTTTCCCAGAAAGAGAATTTCCCCTCTCATAACTCTTAATATCTCCTCCTACCTGGTCAGTAGAACCATGTGAGGAGCCGCTTCCCAAAGTCTGGGTGCCATGTACCAGTGTACAAGGTTCTGAGCCACACCTGAGAATCTTGCAAGACCAGCAGCATTTGCATAGTGAGGGAGAAGAGATTGAGGGATTGAGTTCCTCTCCGTTGCTGGTGGAGATCAGAGGCCCCAAGCCTTGTACATCAGTTTTCATGAGCTTAATTTTACCGACTTGTTTGCGGTTCCTCCTGATTTATGACAATAGGAGATTAAAAGGAGGCTCGGGGAGGATCGCTTCCTGCAGAAATCCCCAAAGAGGCCAGATCTTGCATTATTTCACATCAGAGCAAATGATTCCTTTAGACAAAAGAACCCCATGAAAGAGATAAATATCCACCCAACTGCTGAGACAGATGGGTTCCTTCAGAACCTCCTTACTAATCAAATACATCAGTGCCCCCTTCAGTAACGCCACAGGCCATTTACTGTGGAATATATTTCAACAGGGGTTGGGGGAGAGGGTCCCCATGGCTAAGGATGCTCATCCTGATGCCTGGGAAGGCTGCTCCAGGCAGGTATCCTGTACCAGGAGCTTTCTTTCCTCCCCATTGTTCCCAGACAGACCGGGGAGGGTACAAGCGGCCGCTGTGGAAAGAGCCGAGTTAGCAGGAGAGGAGCTGTCAGGAGTCAGACGGTTGTGGTTAGGACACAGGGAGGGTGGGAAGCTGGTACGTGCCACTTACAGAGATGCTTTCGTTCTGAGAACAAATAGAGCGGAGGAAAAAAAAGACATTTCAGGCCTTTGCAGAAAAAGCCAGAACAAGTGACCGGACCTTGGCAGTGCCGTTCCCCCCAGAAACGAACAATGGAAAGTAACAGAAGCCTCGGGGTGTTGTGAAGAATGAAAAGTACCAGCCAGCAGAGCCCAACCTGGCACGCTCCTGGCGTTTGGCACACGCGGTTCCGCAGGGCCCCGGGACCGGGCAGGGTCCCCGCCCTGGAGGTGAGCGCCATGGGGCAGAATCTGCGTCAGCGAGTACGGGCTGGGATAATAAATAACGCGCTGATGGGCGAGAAGCGTGTTGCTCATCCTGCTCTTCCAAGATCTGTTGTCTTTCTCTTTGGGGTGGATTAGAGCTTGTCTGAAGCTTTTCAGTGGAAAATGCTGCAAATGCAACTACCCATTCAAGGTCTGGAGAGAGGTGGGGCCTGCTTAGGCCTACGCTGAGCGTGGGCCTTGAGTCTGGGTTACCCACAGCCCCAGAGAAGGCCTTAGCTGATGGCTTCACTCAAGAAGGGGCTCCTGCCTCAGTTTTGACCTTCTGAGGCATGAGAAACTCTTCCTAATTAAGCCTTTTACCAAATCCTTCAGAAGGTTTGGGATATGGTGAACAAATCTTGCCCTGGCAGAAAAAGATGATGCAAGAAAATCCCTGCCCTGCTCTCATGACTTGATGAACTGGCAGAGCTTTCTAGAGATGATGCTGCCTCTGAAGCTGCTCATCCCCACTGTTTTCCATGTTCCCTGCCAGGCTGACAGGGTCTGTTTTCCCCCTGAAAAATCCATCAGGTACCAATGAGGTCACCTTCTGCCTCTCTGTAGCACCTTCTGCACCTTTGGGCTCTCTAAATACCATCAGCTTTACCACAGCCATTGCTGCCCATTTGGTATTTGTGGCCAGAAATGATGCCCTGCCTCCTTCATCCTTGGGCTCTTGTGCTGCTGTTCCCTGGTGCTGGGTGCTGCCCAACAGCCCCACTGTGCCCCACCACCCCAGGATGCCTCCCTGGGTCCCCAGCCACCAAACACAGGGGCCGTCGTGCGATGTGCGCTGAGATGCTGCGGCCGATGGACGGTCTGTCTGTCATCTGGATCTGCTTTGTTCAGGAAAACCACTTAGTTTACAAATATTTGTATTTCAGTGTTTCTCTGCCTGCTTAATTCAACCCTGTGCTGCAAAAAAAACACAAACCACCAACAAAAAAACTTCCTTAGAGACAAGCAAAACACAAAGCTGAGGCAGAGGGAACTGCTCATTTGCTAATACCACATTTTCCACAATGGAAATAATTGTGTCTCTTCATGCTTGACAGTAATCTGCAATCCCAAAATAAACAGGGCTCTTCTTAATTTTGCCTGGGGGTGTTTCCCATCTGGCCCAGGGGAGCAGGAGATGGTAGCTGGGCATGGTGGATGTGCAGCAACTCTGTGCTCCTCGCTTTCGCCTCAGAGCATCCTGGTGGCAAAGGGTTAAAATCCATTGTTGACTTCAGGGCAAGCACAGGGGTACCTGTGGTTCAGAACTGGTGTAAGAAATTTCCTCTCTGTGGGTCTCGGAGCTAGAAGGAAAGGGAGCGTTTTGCACCAGAGCTGAGACCCTCGCGGTGCCTCAGACCCAAGGTATGCAGCGCAAAATTGTCCCAGATTCACCAGTTCAGTGCCTAATTTTATCATCTTTACTGAGATGTTTATTTGCAGAAGCAGCAAATTCATGCCAGTGTTCTAAGGGAGTTAAAATTCTTGTGCCAGCTGAAATCACAGTTCCATATTTAATAGAGTATCTACACCTGGAATACTCCATGCTAATGCTGGGGAAATCCCGAAGAAATGCCGGGTGGCTCTGAGCAGCGGGTTACTGGGCAGCTCTGGTACAACCCAGCAGTCCACACAGGTGGGATAACCCAGCCCTTCTGGTACAGGGCAGGCTGGAGGGGTTCTAGGACCTGATCATAGAGCTCAAAAGAGGATACCTTGCCTAGTAGTTGATTTAATTTCAGAATTAAATGCAGTTTTCCTAACTCTTGTCCGGACTGAAGTATTCTGTGACTAGTGGTAATGTGAACAAAGGCAGAAGCAGCACGAGATGGACTATTGCTTTCTGGAGAGAAAAGCCTTGGGAGAGATGATCCTCCTGCCTTATTTATGGCTGAAAACACCAAACTTCTTTTTTTTCAGGCATTTCATAGAATCATTTGGGTTGGAAGGGACTTTTCAAGGTCATCTAGTCCAACACCCCTGCAGGGAGCAAGGACATTTCTCTTTCTAAAGAAAATTTGAAAGTGTCCAGAAAAGCACGGGCTGTATTTTTAAGAACAGCTAGTATCTGCAAGGAAATAAATTACTGTGAGGAATTCTTATAAACACAGAAGCCCTTCTGCAGACAAGCACACATTTTTCTGCACGCACACCAAAAAATCACTTTAGAAAATATTTCCCAAATTGAGCAATGTTGTATTTTGACAGTTGTAATTATAATGATCTGCAGCCTTTGACTTCCCCTTTGTGGAGCCTTTGCTGCTAATGCAGAACTGATTTAGGGACTGGGGTCCCTCACAGCAGCTGACTCTTATTAGCTCATTTCCAGCGGTAGGAGAGTGACATAAAGGAGCAGGTAGCCCAGGACAAGCAGGAGGAAGCCCCTCAACCCATGGCTAGAGCACGGAGGAGGGTGGTAATTCAGGTCAGCTCAAAGGGGAATGAGCACAGATCATTGCCTTGCTTTTCTGAAGTCCAGTGGATGCAGATGACCCGGCCTTTAGAAGACAGGACCCATGGAAGCAGCTGCTGTCTCCCTGACTTTGGAGCCTTCTGAGATCAGTTTGATCCTTGATGCTGGGTAAGATCAGGAGGGTTCTGCTGCTAGAGCAGGAACGCGGGGCAGTGGGGAAGGACAGTCGCCTCCTGTGGTACTCGATTTACCTTCCCCTCCTCTGCTTTTGCTTTGTCCCCCCTCCCCAGCGCCCTGGGTCCTCTTTGGGTGATGTGGGAGCTCCCCACGCTGGTGGTGGGCAGAGGAAGGAAGGTGAGCTGAGCACAGACGGTAGGTGGCTGCCCTCTTTGGAAGGCAGAGTTTGACCTGAGCCGTTAGCGTGGAGCTGTGCCGCTGAGCGATGCTGGGAGCACCCTGGCCTCGGGGTCTGCCCTGCCCACACCCCTCTCGGAAAACCTGGCTGCTGACATTTTCTCACTGGGGCTCTGGAAAAGGAGGTTTCCGTGCCCTCCTGGGCTGGAGCGTTTCAGACTTTAATGACTCAAGTCTGTGGAACAGAAGCAATAAAGATGTGGGAGAGAAGGAGGGGAAGCAAACTCTCTCTCAAAGGTACCAAAGTGTGTAACACCTCGTAAAGCAGTGGGAACTGGAGCTCGGAAAGTTATTGGAATCAAGACTTTCATCTCCTGTCAATAAAGCGTTATCAGCACCGAGCCCAATTTTCAGCTCTTAATTCCAGATGTGCACGTTGGAACTTCGTGCCTCTTCTCATGGTGAAACCTGCAGCTCAGTTCAAGCCCCGGGGCGGAGGGAAGGTGAACTAGAAAACAAGTTTCTTCCACTTGTGTCCAAATACAGGGGTGTTAGAGCATGTGCAAGATTTAATCCCCACTTTCCTGGGCTCCAGTCAGGAGGAACAGCTGTGACCTTGCAATGTTCACTTGATGGGAACGGCTGAAATAATAGGAAAGGCCACAAGCTGTGGCTTCTCTGAGGTCTAGAAAAAGAGGAATCATTCAATTTTGTGGATAATCTAAAGCCTTTAACTTGGAAAAAATGATCTGGACCAAGACATCTGGCTACATTTTCTCCAAAGGGAGCATAGTACGGACAGAAATGAAACCACACGTTCATGGAAGAGCTGGAGGCGACAGCTTGTGGTCTTTGCTGCCTCTTACCTTCCACCCATTTCCCGTGGGTGGAAATGCAGCTATGTCAGCTAGAAGTGTCCTGCTTTTCTCTGGCACAGTCTCAGTCCTGAGGAGCCAAATGTCACAAACATAATGACTTGAAAGCTTTAGACCAGAGGAAAGTGAAGATTGCCACTGCTGGAGTACAGGTGAGGACTAGGAGGCCAAGGATGGTCTGGTAGTGTCCAGTCAGGGTGCTGGAGGCAACATCTAATCCCTGTTGTCCTTTGAAAGCAGGTGATTTACTTTCGTGCCTAACTTTATTCACCAGCACTTGGTGCTCTCCATCAATTATGCTTTGAGATCTGCGTTCAAAGTCACAACGAGCAGGCAAAATGACTCTGCAAAAGATTAGCACCAGGCACTTCTGACAGATGCTTTACAGAGTAAAATCATGGAATGGTTTAAATTGGAAGGGACCTTCAAGATCATCCAGTTCCAACCCCCCTGCCATGGGCAGGGACACCTCCCACTAGAGCAGGTTGCCCAGAGCCCCATCCAGCCTGGGCTTCAACACTTCCAGGGATGGAGCATCCGCAGCTTCCCTGGGCAACCTGTGCCAGGGTCTCACCACCCTCATGGTGAAAAACTTCTTCCTGATTTCTAATCCAAGTCTCCCCTCTTCCAGTTTGAAGTTGTTACCCTTCATCCTGTCACTGCAAGCCCTTGTAAAATTCCCTCCCCAGCTTTCTTGTGGGCCCCCTTTGGATACCGAAAGGCCACAATTAAACATAGTGGCTTCTGGAGTAGATGAAAGAGTTGTGCTTTTTTTTTTTCATCTCATCTGTATATTTGCCAAGGAACAACCAGGCAGCGGCTCCTTTCAGTGACCAACAGCTGCGCTTCTTGGAACCAAGTGCACGGGGAGATGGAGAAATTCTGGAACAAAATCCATGGTAAATTCTCTGGGAATAGGGAATACAGAAGGAAAAAGGCAAAGGGAGACAAGATGAGGAAAAGGACAGAGGGATTCCTCTTGTGAGTTCCTCGTGTCCAAAGTGAAAGCGATAGAAACGCTAAACTTTTTATAGCGCAACCTCATTTGTTTGGGCGTCCCTCCTGAGCATTAAATTTAATGGCACTTGAAAGAGAGCTCGGTAGTTTTGTCAAGCCCTGCGCTAAGTGCGCACGTACGGGCGCACGTCTGCACACACACAGCTTTAACCACCTCAGCACCTCGTCGTGGCCCAATACACGCCAGTTTTACACTCTGAATTTAACGTGAGGCGCCAGAAAACACCTTGCTGAGAGGGAAGAGTCCGATGTGGAAAAGGAGAGAGGAGCAGAGGGGAGAGAGTTTGGAAGGAGGCAAATAAGGACTGGTGAGGCTCAGCCCAGCCCTGTGCCCAGGGAGCCTTGTGAGAGCCGGGTCTTGTCAGTGAGGCAGCCATCTCTGGGGGGGGTGTTTGTCTTCTCTGGAGAAATCATCACCACGTGGGATGTGCCTCAGTCAGCTCTCCCCACCCAAATGGGTGTTAGTTGCTGGTTTGTAAGTGAGTAGGGGGAAAGGTCAAGCACTGGGGGCAGTTTTGGGCCCCTCACTCCCAGAAGGAGCTGGAGTGTGGCCAGAGAAGGGCAGTGGAGCTGGGGAAGGGTCTGGAGCAGGAGTCTGGTGAGGAGCAGCTGAGGGAGCTGGGCTTGTTCAGCCTGGAGCAAAGGAGGCTCAGGGGAGACCTTCTGGCTCTCCACAACTCCCTGACATTCAGGAGCTTGGAGCCAGGGGGGTCAGGCTCTGCTCCCAAGGAACAAGCAGCAGGACAAGAGGAAGCAGCCTCAAGTTGCCCCAGGGGAGGTTTAGGTTGGAGCTGAGGAACAATTTGTTCCCCTGCAGGGTAGTCCAGGCCTGTGCCAGGCTGCCCAGGGCAGGGCTGGAGTCCCCCTGATCCCTGGAGGGGTTTCCAAGCCCTGGAGATGTGGTTCTGAGGGACAGGGCTCAGTGGTGCCCTGGCAGGGATGGGGCAATGCTTGGACTCAACCTGAAAACTTTTTTCCAACCTAAACAATTCTATGGTTCTATAAGGTGCACATCAAAGTATGGGATGCCTGGAGGGCACCAGGTGGGGATCACGCTCTGTTGACAGGCTGTCTGATGGATGAACCAAGGAGACTCCCAGGAGCTGGCCTGGCTTCCCCTGCACCCAGATGTATTTGGATTTGGGAGGAACTTGCACCTTTCAAAGGATTTCCTTTCGTGTCCCCCGCACCACACACCCTCCCACCTTCTGCCAAAGCCGTGATGGACTTTTCACGTGATGAGACAGAATAATGAGGTAGGTCTTAAGCTGGTCTGAGACTCCAAAAGCTTCGAGGAAATGCTGGAGGCACTGAAGGGCTGTGCTTCCTTGGAAACACCTAATCCCCTTCAGATGAGAATCTTTAACCCCTGTGACCCCAGAAGCATGAATCACCCACCAAAGGCCTGACCCCCGGTGTGCTTCGCTGCCAGTTTAGCGGTGGAAGAAGGACTTACTTTATGGTTTTCACTCGGGCACACTCTGTCTGCTTAGGACTTCAGAGAGAGACCATTTATCAACAACTTTTTCCAATGCAATCGCTCTCTCTGACGCCCTGAGCTCCTCTCACTGTGACAGGAAGGTGAACATCAAGCTGTAGGTAGGGATGTTGCCCTGTTGCCAGGCACAGGCTGTTTCTTGAACTCCTCTAGTTTGCTCAGCAAGCTCGGGCAGACCCTGGGCAGCTGTTGGTCAAAGCAAGCGGAGCTGGTATCTCACACCAAGCCTTCCCCCGGGGATTTTGAGGGAGCGTTTTGATGCCCCTGGGGTTGCAAGAACAACCCCTGCTCATTCTCCTTCCGAGTGGTGCTTCTTGATCTTCTTGGGTTGCTTCCATCTGGCTACTTGCAAGTCCATCTAAACCCCTTGTTTGCTCCGTGCCACCTCTGCTTGAGCAGCTGGGAAATACTAAGCCCTATAAGAGAGAAACCTGATGTGGCAAAGGAGTTTCTGAGACCTCTCTTGCAGAGCTGAAAACAACTGAGGGAGAATAAGTATGTTGTCCCATCAGGACCTGGATTTTGGTTGCACTTTTGTTTTTTTCCTGTTTGGGGTTATGGCCCTCAGCACCACATCTCCACGCCTTGGAAACCCCTCCAGGGATCAGGGGGACTTCAGCCCTGCCCTGGGCAGCCTGGGACAGGCCTGGACAACCCTGCAGGGGAACAAATTGTTCCTAATTTTTCCTAATGTCGACATTCAGCTTTTACCTTGCACCAAGCCAGGAGGCCAGGCTCTTTGTCTCTCGTGGAATCAAGGTACAGAGACAGGCTCCTCTGCAGGACAACCAGAGCATTTCAGGGAAATTTCAGCTCAGCGTCGTGTCCAGCTGAGACCTCAGCTGCTCTTCAAGTCTGTCACCAGCAGTCACTCGGCTTTCTAATGCAACCGTCAACAGGACAGTAAAGTCACTGAGGTGTTTTTTTCTGTCCCAAACATGGGACAGACATCTCCTTAAGGAGGGTGTCCCACACATAGGATGAACATCCTAAACATCATCTTAAGGAGAAGATCCTGAAACGGTGATGGTTCAGGTTCCACAGAAGCCAGGTGCTTTAGGCAAGGGCAGTCAAGGGACTTGCAAACTAAGTCCCTTCGTTGTCCTCGTCATTTACGAAGCTAAAGATGGGATTTGGACAGTGGGGCTGAGAAAGCCAGGAGCAAGGCTTGGGATACAAACAAGGAGAAATGGAGCCAGGCTTAATTTATTTAGCCCTGGGGACTAAATCCCAGCAGCCCGAGCCCGCGTCCGTGCGGCAGCGCGCAGTGGAAGCACGGATCCTGGCTGAGCGCTGGCTCCCCCAGCCAGCCGGCAGCAATGCCGGGAGCAGAGTCATGGTTCTCAAGGATCCCAGTTGGCTGCTCCCCTCCCAGACACCGGCCCTTTATTGTTTTTGGGAACTCATCAGCAGGCAGGCAACAAATTATGCAGATAGGGAAGCTTTTAAAAACATGCTTCTAATTATTCAGGTGCCTGGTCAAAAGCCCCGTGCTTTTCCTTGTGGTAAAAATGACTCGTCTTGTTTCTTGGGGCCCTCTCCCTTCCTCCTTCCTCTGTTGGTTTTTTGTTTTTTTTTTTTTTATTCCTCAGTCTTTCTGTCTTCCCTGAGAAAGAGAACTGGCTGTTTAAACAGCAATAAAGCCAACTGCTCCTCATGACATATACGCTCACAGGCCTAGCTCCGTTGCACTGGGGACAAATACATCCCGGTCCCCACGCTGTCATCGCCACCACATGCTTTGTACTGCGCCTCAAATGGATTCGTCCCCAGGTGACTACGGCGGTGCTTTAAAATAGGGGATTTGTTAAGGGTTCTGTCAGGAGGGTAAATGGGAGCAGGACCACGTTTCTGCTGGGCAGGCAGGATCTCGGAGCCTGGTAAACGGCAGTGCTGGGGGTGGGACATCACACCACACTCCTTGGTGGTGAGGAGGGGCTGGGGACTGGCTCCTGGGAAGATGTTCCCAAAGGAGCGCCCACGAGCTCGGCCAGGACCATGGATGCGGATGTGCAGACAGAAGTGAGGGCCACAATCCCACCAGCGGGGGCAGAAATGACAAAAAAAAACAAACCTCGGGAATCACCAGCTTAATGTGTTTTCTAGGTAGGTGGCTCAAGGCAGCCTTGCACCAGTTCAGTCACCCCCCGAAGGACAGTATCTCCTCCTCGTGAGCTTGTGCTCCTTCTGGGAACCGTGGCACCCAAATACTTCACGTCCGGCAAAGCCCGTCCGTGCTTGAGCTTCACCGCGTCGCTTAGAGTTTGGGATGTGGCAGTTGGGCGCGTCCCAGAAAGAAGCGGCAGCCGCAAAGTCTGAACTCTCCCCAAGTTTGGGAGCGCTCGGCTTCCCGCGCTCGCTCCGGTTTCCTCTCTGGCTTCGGCTGGGAATGTTTGTGCCAGCAACCCGGAGAAGAAAATGAAGTCCATTGCACACAGATGCTTGGCCAGCTCTCCGTAATGAAACACGTCTTTATCGTCCGCGATTTTTGATTTAAGGAAAGGGGCAAAACTGCCCACAGTTTGCAGAGAAAATAAAATATATATAAAAAAAAGAAGCAAGCCTCAGTGCTTAGGTTGTGAAACGCAGCTTCCTCGGGACAATAAAGACGTGTTTCATTATGGAAAGTGGCCGACCATCTGTGCGCGTTTGACTCGGATCCCTCAGATCTGGGAAGTAACGAGGCCGGTTTTACACTCACTTCGCCGGCTGTAGCCGCGCTGACGTGCCTGGCTTTGTAAACGCTGCCAGCGTTTTCGGGGCGAAGGCCACGCGCCCCCCCGCTCCTCTGGCGTCCCCGCCGGCGGGCAGGGACTCGGCACCGCGCCGCTCTCCTCTGGGCTCCTCTGAAGGGCGCTCTTCCCTGCGACGGGCGGCCTCTGGCGCGGCTGGAGTTCTCTCGTGTTGTGTAGCGGGTGTAGCGTGACGGGCCGCCTTGGGCTGAAGCGATATCGGGCAGACCCTGCTTTGTGGTGGAATCCAGCAGCGGCCCTGTGCTCACCATTCTGCTGTTTGCTCTGCTCAGGCTGATTTTCAAACAAGGGAGAGCTGCCGGGTGGATGCTCCTGGAGCTGGATGCTGTACATAGTGTAGGGTAGAATCATAGAATTATAGAACCAGTTGGGTTGGAAGAGATCTTTAAGGTTGAGTCCAACCATTGCCCCCATGCTGCCAGGGCACCCCTGACCCCTGTCCCTCAGCACCACATCTCCACGCCTTGGAAACCCCTCCAGGCACCAGAGGGACTCCAGCCCTGCCCTGGGCAGCCTGGCACAGGCCTGGACAACCCTGCAGGGGAACAAATTGTTCCTTTGGGGTCAGGTTCTTCATGACTTAGGAGGCTTCACCTCTCATAACTCACCTGTTGAAGGCCAAACCTTCACACAGATCTTTGGCTTTTACATTTTAAACATATCCTTTTCTGTTCCTGCCTCGCTGTGCAGTCTGTCTGCCCATCTGTCGCTGGTGCTTCCTTACGCTATCCAAGTACCGAGGCTGCCACTGGTTAGGAAAAAACCCATCCAATTTCAGGCGACACAGAGCTCTGGGAAGAGTAACAGTTGATATCTACCCATTGTGGTTGAAGATATATCAAAATCTTCTTGGGCTGCTCCAAAGTCCATCAAAGACAGCATAAAGACTCCAGCTGTGACCACCAGCCCTTGGATCAGGTCCTAAATGAAGCCATGTGAGCTGTCTGCGGACAGAAGAAACACCACCCGAAGTGCACGACGTGGCGAAGCTGCAACATTTCCCAAACTGCAGGGAAAATTATTATTAAAAAAAAAAAAAAGAAAAAGAAAGAAAAAAAAGAAAAAACTGTCATGAAGAGCAGAGGCTTCCTCCGTATCTGCTCAGCATGGCTCAGAAAGGGCCACGCGGTAGCAGGAGCTCCAGTTTACACCATGCCCCGAGGAGCTGGAGTTGGTGTTTGCACAGACAGATATTTTGGGGAAGGAAAAGAGTTTAATTTCCACAGCGCCCCAACCTACCCATGTGCCTGGAGATCATGCCTGGCAGGTGCATTTCATCTCAAAAACACCAATCAAATCATAAAAACACGAAGCTTCAGCTCAAGATCAGAAGACTGAACCCAGACCTCTACCGTGGCTCAGCCTGGTGTGTGAGCCACGTGCCTCAATACTTCCAGAGAATCCCCTAAATAATTTCAGTCCTTCCCCAAAGCTTCCAGGGGACTCCTTCCTCCACAGCACATGTGTTGGGCTCGCTGGGAAAGCTGAGGAGCTTCTGCTGGGCCCCCACCCGTAAAACCGGTGTTCCTGGGAGTAGCAGTGAAACCAAGCCCAGGGAAATTTCTGGATAGTGAGGTCTTGTGAAGGGCTACTGGTGAAAGCCCAGTGAGCAGTGCAGCTCCAGTGAGCGACACCAGTGAGCAGATGTCCTGCTGTGCCTGCTGGGGCTTTGCAGGGAGCTGTTGTCCCCCACTCTGGGGACAGACGAGGCCGGTCAGGGACACATGGGTGGCAACACAGCATTACTAGGGTGGTGAGACCCTGGCACAGGTTGCCCAGGGAAGCTGTGGATGCTCCATCCCTGGATGTGTTGAAGCCCAGGCTGGATGGGGCTGTGAGCAACCTGCTCTGGTGGGAGGTGTCCCTGCCCATGGCAGGGGGGTTGGAACTGGATGATCTTGAAGGTCCCTTCCAACCCAAACCATTCTGTGATTCTATGATTATTAAAAGTGGGAGAGGTGGTAGCGTGGCACAGATCAGAAAGAAATGTCCTTCCAAGGCTGGGGTGATGTGCCCATCATTTGGGTCACTTTAGATTAGATAAGGAGTTGAAGATGACGTGGCCTGGATCAGTCCTGCGCTGGGCTCCCAGGGCAAAGCTCGAGACAGGATTTAAGAGCTTTTCCCCCCAGTTCTAACTCCCAGTAAGTAGAAGGCTTTGTGCCAGAATGTGAGGACTCGGAAACACTCGGATAAACGCTCCTCTGGCTTGCACCAGGGGGAGCACAGGTTTAATTCCACAGCAGGAGCTCATCCAGGGCCTTGAGTGCTCTGGACAGGAGCCTGCCTGACGTCCCCTCCGTGTCCCCTGCTCCATCCTTCACACGGACGCTGCCTGTGTCCAACCAAAGCTCAGAGCAGCCGTCCTGTCGCCCTGGGAACGTTGGTCCCGGTCTCCGTCGGGCGATGGCGGGATGTGGCTTTCTCGGGGGTTTATTCTTTCTACACTAAGTGGCTGCTGGGCACCGAAATGGGCGCTCGAGGGTCGTGAAGTTGCGGCTGGTTGGCTCAGCGCGCCCAGACACACCGGGGAAAAAGAAAGGGAAGGGAGCAAGAGATTTGTGTGCGCAGAGCCCAGGTCAACGGTGGTTTATTAAGTCCCATTAACCATATGGTCACGATTATAGTAAAAGTCTTGAGTTATGGCCAGTGACATGTGTAAACCACCCCACCCCCCAAAACCCGATGTATAGATGATGGGTGTAGATTCAATGTGAGCACAGACCTATAGCACAGGGCGGGTTAACCCTTTCTGATCCCCAGGGGAAAGGAAGAAAGACACGAACACAACCTGGATACGCCTGATAACGGTCCAGCTCACGTTCTCCAGCGCCGCCCAGGCCAGGCAGTGCCAGCGAGGCAAGTTTCTCCTTGCCAAGGAGCTCAACAGGGTGCAAGCTCAGCCTGCTGGGGACCATATCTCAGCATGTTCTCCTTTTGGGTCTCTCAGCAGTCTCCAAAGCAAAGGTCACAGCCAAGCAATTCCCAACGCACCTTTGTCGCGCCTGAACCACGGACCCGCCCGTCCCTTCTCCCAGCATGGCCACACAAAGCTCAGCTGCTCGCACCTACCCCAGCAGCCCCTTCTGACCCACAATGCCACCCATCCCCTCCCTTCAGCAGCTTCCTAAATCTCCATCCTGAGGAGTGATTTGCCTCGGGGACTCCGGTTGGGCTGGAGAAAAAGCCCCACTCGGGAGCTCAACTTGCTTGGGAGCTGGAGGGTTTGGGGCAGCAAAGCCGAGGGGCATAAATAAAAATTTGCTTCAAGACAGCGTTGGAAAGTGCCGGACGTGCAAAGAAATGACCTCAAAGGTAAAAGTCAAAGATAAATAAGAACAGTCCGTGTAAACTGTGTGCTCATCTTAACAATAAACAGAGCGGCTGTGGCGCAGAAACTTGAAAGGGCTCCGCTCTGCAAAGATGAATGGTTTGCTGAGCCTGCTGCGGGCTCCGTCTGAGGGGCTTCGGCATGAGTAATTGGGTGTGAGGAGCGCTTGCTCACCGGGGCCGGAGCAGGCGAGCGCCGAGGAGGGAGAACGCGTAATGATCGCCGGGGTTATTTATTGTTTCGTTTGCTCATTAGCTTGGCATCACCTTCAGCCTCCAGCCGCAGCACGTGACGGCTTTGAACTGGCGCCCTGGGTGTCGGGGACGCCGTGACATGAAGTTTTGATGTGTGCCCCGCAGCTCCCGTAGGATTTCCGCTCTCCGCTCCGCTCGGCCNGTCCCTCGAGCGGGGAGCGCGGCGGGGTCAGCCCCGCTCCCTGCGGCTCCTGGCCGGGGGCCGGCCGAGCTTGCACCCCCTTGAGCTCCTGGGCAAGGGGAATTGTGCGTCCCTGGCTCTGCCTGGCCGGGGCGGCGCTGGGGAAGGTGTGATCTTAGAAGGCAAGCCCAGGGACACCAGTACCAGCCCAAACCAGCTGCACAAATGGCAGTCGACTGCTGGCAAATGTAACCTCTAACACAGGACTTTGTCCACGTGTTGGACAGGTTGCTCAGGGTTCTTCTAGTTGCAGATGTCCCTGCTCCCTGCAGGGAAGTTGGACTAAATGACCTTGAAAGGTCCTTTCCAACTCAACCATTATGATTCTACATTNCCCACCCATCCCCTCCCTTCAGCAGCTTCCTAAATCTCCATCCTGAGGAGTGATTTGCCTCGGGGACTCCGGTTGGGCTGGAGAAAAAGCCCCACTCGGGAGCTCAACTTGCTTGGGAGCTGGAGGGTTTGGGGCAGCAAAGCCGAGGGGCATAAATAAAAATTTGCTTCAAGACAGCGTTGGAAAGTGCCGGACGTGCAAAGAAATGACCTCAAAGGTAAAAGTCAAAGATAAATAAGAACAGTCCGTGTAAACTGTGTGCTCATCTTAACAATAAACAGAGCGGCTGTGGCGCAGAAACTTGAAAGGGCTCCGCTCTGCAAAGATGAATGGTTTGCTGAGCCTGCTGCGGGCTCCGTCTGAGGGGCTTCGGCATGAGTAATTGGGTGTGAGGAGCGCTTGCTCACCGGGGCCGGAGCAGGCGAGCGCCGAGGAGGGAGAACGCGTAATGATCGCCGGGGTTATTTATTGTTTCGTTTGCTCATTAGCTTGGCATCACCTTCAGCCTCCAGCCGCAGCACGTGACGGCTTTGAACTGGCGCCCTGGGTGTCGGGGACGCCGTGACATGAAGTTTTGATGTGTGCCCCGCAGCTCCCGTAGGATTTCCGCTCTCCGCTCCGCTCGGCCCCGCCGTCCGACTGGGGATAAATCACCCCCCCCTCCCCAGAACAGCTCCGGAGTTTATTGCTATGATCTATCACCGTGGAGTCCTCGCCCGGACGCGTGCGAAGCTCACCGTCTCTCAGCAGCCAGGACGGGGTTTCGTTGCGCCGGGAGAGTGAAAACGTGGCGAGCTCGAGCCTCACGGGCTTCCCCCGGCTTGCCATCCATCACCGGCAGCCTGTGGAACTGGAGACAGGCCGGGGGATGCGGCACGGCCGGCTCTTGCCCGAGGTGGGACAAGCTCTGCTCTGNTTCCAACTCAAGCTGTTCTATGATTCTATTTGGCATCAGACACTAGAACCTTTTAGAAGCTCTTCTTTGTAGCTCCTTGAACTTGTGTCTTTGGCTTGTATCCAGTATACGAGATCTAACCGAGACCAGCAAGAAGGACTTGGCTTGGCTATAAGGGCAACCACAACATCAATGATGTGTCCAGGGTGATGGAGCTGAGGGGCATTAGAAGGTAAAAAGGTGTTTTTAAAGCTGTGGACCCACTTGCAAATACCAGGTGGGTTTTCTCTGAGTGCCCACTCAGGAGGTATCACCCCAGCTTCTCTGGAGACAGGCGGATTTACAGCTCTCCCTGTTGTTCTGGGCATCCGCCCTGGCACAACTGGAGTCTCTCGAGCAGTTTGCAAGCTCTAGATAACACTGACAGACTTTTCCCCTGACCTCTCCCTGACTCCCTTCCCACCTTCCCATCCCAGCTCTGCGCGACGAGAGCAGCAGATCTCCCTTCTCAGGGCTGTTTCCCCATTTTCTCCCGTGATGCTCTGTCCTGCCACGTGCCCCACACAGGTGCCAGGATCGCGGGGAAGGGCGAAGCCGGATGTCGAGGTGTCTCCATTCCCCTCTCGTGAGCTGTGAACACGTGCGGCGTCCCTGTGCCTGGGCTTCCGCCGCCGCTCCACCCGGAGCCATCCAGGTGAGCCCCGATGCAGCGCCCAGGTAAGCAAACCCTGGACGGGAATGAAGAGGCCCTGGCATCCTGGAGGAACAGAGCGCTCCGGCTGAGAAACCCAAGTGCACCTCCGTGGTGCTGGGTGATGGACACATGAAAGGCGTCTCGTTCAGCTCCTTGGAGCCAGATGCCTCCTCCTTCCTCCGCCGGGCAGGGAGCCGGCTCAGCGTGGAGTTTTCTCTCCCGTTTCCTCGGGATGTCAGTCAAAGCCAGGCTCTTGGAAGTTCAAGCGTGGCCAAAAGGAAGCAGATTTCAAAACACAGCCCTCCCTCCACTCCCCCTCTTCCTAGGCCTTTTGTTTCCAGTTCCCCCCTCCTCCCATCAAAGAAAGAAACAAGAAAAGATTCTGGAGTCACCAAGGCATGATCTATCATTCTTTCAGGGGAGTCGCTTCTAATATTAATCAACACAAGCCTCTCTCCGCGCCTCCTGCGCCCCAAGGGAGCGGCGAGCTTGGAAAGCTCAGGCGGGTTTTGGATGGGTCTGGCGGCAAAATTCCTTAGTTCTCTGTCAGAGCGAGATGGTGTCGGGGCAGTTGCCAGGCTTTCTGCGATTCTGGGAAGATAAATGAGATCCACCACCTCTTGCCTAGCGCCGGGAAGCTCAGGACACCCAGAAACTCCACTGGTTTCTGCAGAGCGTCCTGAGAATCGGGGCCAGAGTCCCCACTTCACTCCCACCGTCCTCGGCGAAGGAGGGGAAGCTCCAGCCGAGAGCTGATGACGCCTTCCGTAGTTTGCTTTTCAACCCTGGGCTGGGTTGCAGAAGCATAAAGATGATCCTAAATATGTCAGCTGCTGACAGACCTCCGAGGGTGGCCTCCCAGCGACACAGAGTGAGAGCACAGTTTCTCAGGCCACTTTTTCCCCTCCAGGTCCCTCCCCTCGGTCTCTCAAGGGGTGCCAGCAGAGAGGCACAGGAGCGAGCGGTTCCCTCCCTGTTCCCGGTGGTGACAGCTTTGCGGTGGGATTCGAGGCGAGTTCGGGCTCTTTGGAGAGCGCAAAGGGACTGAAGCGAGGCAGAGAAGTTGCCTCGTCCTGCTGACTCTCCACCGGTATGGCACGAATACCTCTGGTGCTCAGCTCTGCAGATGAGCCAAAGAATGTGCCCGGTGGCTGCCGAGTGGGACATTCCTGTCCATGCAGCAAAAGATGTTTCCTGGCCTTCTCTCAGGCCAAAGCTCGTGCCTCTAGAAGGCAAGAGGCACCCAAGGAGCTCTCAGCTCCTCTTTACCTGAAGGTCAAGCAGGTGGCCAGTCAGTATTTAATCTCCTGGGGAAGAAAGGAGGACACTTTCAGGTTTCCCAGTAATATTAGAAGAGGCTCCTTATCCCTCCTCCCTCTCTGGCTCGCACACCACGCTCTTGGCTGGGGATGAATTCACGTTCTGCTGTGCCCAGTGCTGAAGATTTGGCAGAACACCATCGGCAAACCCTCGTGCCTGTGCTACCGATGTCATTTTCCCACCAGATGTGCTCTGGTCCATTACAGCCACAGTGAAGGCGCTCCCATCTTTCACACATCCTTGCAGGTGCTGCTGCCTTGGTGGATCTTGCCATGATCTCTGCCCTCAACATCCCTTTGACTTTTTCTTTCAATGGCCATCGGCAGCCACCACGCAGCAGTTTTACTCATTCTCCTGGTAGCCTAAAAGCACGACAGACAAGAGGAAGAACAAAAGGGAACCTTCCCAAACCCTCCGTGAGAACCTGGGTGCCGAAGCGTAAGAGGACCACCTCACGCCTGAAAGATCTCCTCGGGAGAATCGAAACGAGCCGCAGCAGAAGAATTTGCTGACAAAACCTCCAGAGCACTTCGGCTAAGAGCTAATTAACCTGGCACCTCAAGATGGTGACCTCAACCTCCTCCACTGCCAAGAGCGGGGACTGTCTCTGAAGCCCACTTGTGCTGGTGCTCCCACCGACTTGCAGAAGCCTCCTGCTGATGGCAGATGATCTTGTGACAATCCCTTCGGTGTATGTTCCGAGCAACGGAGCTGATCTCTCCGTGTCGGGATCTCCACAACACTCTTGCCATATTTTATTCATTTTTTGTCTTGGTCTAAAGGGAGATGAATTCACATTCCCTGATTTCTGATTTTCACTCTCAGAGTTTTATTATTTAACCCTGTGAGGAGTTCTTTTTCTTNTTTTTTTTTTTTTTTTTTTTTTTTTTTTTGCAAATATCAGACTAAAGAGTCTTAAATTTCGATAGGATGTTGAGGACCAGGTTGAAACTACACGTGGCCCATTCTTCTTCCAGAGATCAGGACTGCTGAGGAAAAAGTGTAATACTTAATGTGCTTTTTAAAATTCCTTCTAAATATTTTAATTTAATTCATTTTTAAAATTTCACTTTAAATTTAATTTATTTTTTTATTCCTTTTTAAGATTTTTGGTTGGCCGTTTGAAAGACTTCTCCATAACTTTGAAGGGAAGTGCTGACACTACATTGATTTTGGTGAAAATTCCCACGGAAAAATACTTCATATTGGCTTTTTTTGGTTTTTCCCCAGCTATAAAAATTCTACCGGACTTTCAAAACCACTATTTGATTTGGTTTGTTTTAACTTCTTTCATTTTGTTTATGTGCACGTTCTCCTCGTTTCCACTATTTCTTTGCCCGCCACCGTCACCCCCGCTGGAGGCACACTTGGAACTAGAAAGGACAGAAAATCTCAGGCGGAAAGGAAGGAAGACAAAACGCTTATTTTGAAATTCGACACATGTCCCAGGACTGGAAGCAGTAATTTTTTTTTTTTCTGACACAAAAGCTCTTTTAAACGTCTGAAACGATCTCGGAACTCCGCTCCGCCGAAAATTATAAACATATTAGTTTTCATTTTTAGTTGAGGCAGAAGGGGAAACTCTTCGGCGACGACATCTCCGGGAGGCGGCGCAGCCCTCCTCGGCCTGCCTCCTTGGGAAGGAGGGATGACAAGAGGCTGGCGTGCCGCGCCTGCCGGCAGTCTCCAAGATGCTTCGTATTACGGCGGGACAGAAGAGTTGACAGTCTCTTCTGAGCTCTGTGGTTAGCTGGCTACAGGCCTGCACTCATTACTCTCTATTAATGTGAGATGTGAACATTGTTTCGCTGGTTATAATTATTCTCCGAGTGGTACAACCTTAAAGAAATCACAGCTTTGGAGAATCTCTTTCTCTGTAGTTCTTCCTGGGAGACCCTGCCTGGGTCGGTTCCCAATAATGGGATTTTCTAAGGGGGGCTTGGGAACGGATTGATTGATTTATTTGCTTTTGGATGCTAATTAACTTTGATGTTCAGCGGCCACGCTCCTGGCTGCCATACCGCGAGCGGGGGAACGGCGGGGCTGGGCCTCCGCTCCGGGGAAGGACCACAGCGGGGGCCAGATGGGACCGAGTGCTGCTGGTTTGTGTTGCATTTTGCTCCTGAGCCGAAAGTAGAAGCCTTTCTGAAGAGCCCTTCTTTTCACAAGACCCCCCAACAGGCAGGAGCCGGGATGTCCCCGCACACCAGGCCTTTCTAATGTGGCCAGGGCAGAGGGAGACGCGCCAGCGTGGGGCTGCCCTCCACAAACCAGGACTGGGAACTGCCCGCAGCCTCACAGGGAGTTGTGCCTTCTGGCAAAGGTTGTCCCGAAGCCACCAGAGCTCCCAGCTTTCAGCCCGACCAGAACTAAAGTGAGGCAAAGACATGCGAAGCGATTGCTGAAGCAGCGACGAAAGGGCTCAGCCTCCCTTTATCTCCACAACAGACACTGTGTCATCAGTCTTTGCACCATATTTCAGCACCATCCTCTCCACCGAGCCTGCCGGCGAGGGGCTGTGCGAGCAGATGTGGTGATGGGTTCGGCGCTGCGGAGCCTCAGGCTTGGATGAAAACCAAGCCGCTCCTCTCACACAGGCAAGAGCCATCAGCCGTGGTGACCTCTGGTAACACTCAGCTCTCAGCGAGATCTTCACCAGAACCTTCCCCTCCTTCACCAGAGCCCCTCAGCACACGTTGAGACGAGGTTCTGGAGAACTTCACAGCACTTTGGGCCCTGCTAGGCTTCGGGTTTGTGTTCATGCTGCTGTGGCCCACCAAACAGTCCAAACTGTTTCAATGCTGGAAGTGCAAACCCATATTTTTCTTCTTTACTACCTCCCTCTTTGCCACCTTTTTGTTTTGTCTTAGTGCACAGAAGCAAAACGTGAAAGGGGGACGGAGAAATGGACTCATTTCTTCTGGTAGCAGAGCAGAGAGACGGCCTTTTAGCAGAGGAGCCAGCCCTGCGCTTTCAGAATGCCGTTTGGAGAGCCCTCGCGTTAATGTTTACATGATGCTGCATCTACTGGAGCGACACATGTGATGCCCACATTTATGGCAGCAGCCTCCTCAGCCCTCATTTTGCCACACACATCATGTCAGCGAGACCTCCTGCGCGTTGCTCATGGAGCTCTGGCTTTGTGCCGCTCCTCCACCCGATTCGTACCACGCTCCCAGTGTTTAGCAGCATTGCCACGGCGCGGAGCCAAGCCATAGATCCCCTGTGGGGACCTGGGCTATGAGCGTCCGCTTGGACACCTGCGCTGCCAGGACGCTGTCCCCTGAGGCCACCAGAAAGCAGCTCCTGGTCAACCTTAGAGCAGAAAGGGTCAGGTGCCTACCACAGCTTCTTAGAAAGGACTCAGTCTGTCTTGAGCATGGTGGAGTGTCCAACCACAGGACACAAGGCGCTGCCCTTGCTTTCGGTTGCATCCAAAACTCTGGGTTTATCTCCACAACAGGCTGAGGTTGTGGCCTCAGTTACTAACAGGGGACATAAGGGTTTGAGGTGTGGTTGCAGCTTGGTAGCTGCTTGTTTGATCTAAAAAGCCAGCCTAGAAACGACGCCACAGGAGAGGCAAGTGAGGAGAGCCCCCAGTAACGGGGACAGTTCACCCCTGAGCAGGGCGCAGAGCATCTCACTGAGCTTCAAGTGAGGCGGCAGCGACGCTGCCCCGCTGGGATGGATCTCGTGTAGGCAAGTGGTCCAACAGAGCAAAGTCAAACCGTTCTCACGTTGCCAGTGAGAGGTGACGTCCTGTTTTTGCTGGGACAGAATCCTGGGCCAGGCATGGTTTGCAGTGGCAGCTCCCAGTCAGCCAGGAGCTTAAACTGGGAGGGGCAGAAGCCAGGGCAGCTGCCCTGAGTTGGCTACAGGTGGGTCCCATCCCAGAAATGTCAGGCTCAGTATAAAGGGGGAAGTTTGCTAAGGATGGGGTTTTTTGTTTGGGCTCATCTTGCTGCTTCTCCTCAGCTCTGGAGGGTCCTGCTCCTGAGGATGCTTTCCTGGTTATTGTGACCACTGTACACCCACTGGGGTGAGTTTAACTTTATTTGTTCCATGTTGCTATTAATGTGAGTTTTGCTGGTTTGTTCAATCTGTTCTCATTTCAACCTGGAGGTCTCTTCTTTTCCCAGTCCCCTTTCCTGGCTGGGGAGGAGCCACTGGGTGACAGAACAACTGCTGTAGCTTAGCCCTGGATATGAGCTCAATGGAGACAAGTGGAAAGGCGAGATGGGGCAAGAAAAGCTGTTGGAGATGCGTATTCCTGCTCACGACATGGAGGCAGCAGAAGGCTGGTGCCGCTCATCAGCAAGGTGGACACCACCTCCCTCTAGAGAGCACCCAAAGAATATGGTGTAATCCTTCCTTTATCGCAAACTGAAATTGGGCTCCTGCTTCCTCTCCTGTTCTCATCCAGGCCCTCACTCTGCCAAAATTATTCAGGTAACCAGCTCCTCTTTAGCTGCCGCCAACTCCACGGGAAATCCAGCTGCTGGCCACCAGCCTGAGCCGTTTGTGGTGGCCAAGTGGGTGCCAGGGGATGGTTCTCCGAGCTCCCAGACAATGCAAGGACTGTTTTTTTTCCCTGAGCCTCCTCCTTGACTGCCACATTTAATGAAGATACACATTGGGACAGTCAGCACCTTAGGTGGTGAGACCATCAGTTGTCTTCTGCAATGAAAGGGGCTCTTTTTCTTTTTTTTTTTTTTCCACCCTTCCACTTCGTGAAGTTTATTGAGAGAGACTGTGAGAGATGAATTATGGCAGCTGAAGCGCCCGGGCCTGCTCCGTCTCGTAGGGTGGCTCACTGGGCAGCGCTCTTGCAACATGAAGCTGACTCAGCCAGGCAGCATCTTTGCTGGCATCCCATCAGCTGCTGCGGAGACGATTATTTCTTTATAGAGCTAAACAGAGTCTGTCAGTGGCTCGGGGCTCTTCTGTGAAAAATGTAACAGAGGCGGAATAATAATTCAAAACATGCCAGACCAGAAAGCCCGTGGCTCATCGTATCAGGCTCCTTCTGCCTGAAAAATCAACCAGTCCAAGCTGTTCAGGGTGGGTGAAGCAACGCCACAGATGCTCGTGACTTCACACCAGAAGCAGCGCATCCTTCCAGGAAAGCAGGATCCCTTCCTCATACAAACGGTCTTACAAACAGAGAAGGGAACAGAGAAATTCTCCAAGTGGAAGCTCCATCAGCAGAACTGACTCAGACGAGAAATTTGCCTTTCAAATTTTTTTTTCTATGAGGCATCAGCTGCTCTTGGGTGAAATGGTGCTAGCAGGCAGCGTCCCAATGACTTTCCCACTGTGGGAACCGAACCCTTTTAAAACTGTTTTGACTGTAACCAAGGAATTAGGGAGATGGATGAAGCCAGCAGAAAGTGTGACATTCTCCTAAAGGCACACAGATGGTGAGCAGACCCTGGAAACTGATTCACTTTGAGCAATCACTTTCCTGAAGCACATTCTGGACAGTTTTCAACCTCTCTGAGGACCTGAGGAAACCCCTAACTTCTCCAAGGCAAAATGAGGGGTGGGAGGGAGGGGGAAAAAGAGCATGATTCTGCCTCGAAACGCACATTCACACGTAGTTATTTATTTCTTTGCTCTTTGACACCGAGAGAGGCTCATCTCGGAACGCTCACCCGTGGCTCGGCCCAGATGGAGGTGGGATACAAATTCCATTGCCAACGCTCACCATGAAAAGATTTCCCTGTTTTACCAGAAACCACAATCCCCCATAGTTCCCAGACTGCTCAAGTGATGTATAGCTTGGTAATTGTCCTGAAAGATAAGGGGAAGCCTCCTCTGCGGTCGCATTTGATACGGGCCTGATGTATGGGCTGGCTCAGGGCTGGCTCGGTGGAGGGTGTCTAGAGAGAGCGTGGAGCGCGCCTCTCCGCCTTCTTCTCGCCGGGGAAACGCTGCTGGTGGCAAGCAGGATCCTGAGGGTTGCAAATTGCTTTCCCACATCTAACATCCCTTTCATAGCCGCCTGGGTCGGTTTTTGGCATGAGGAGGAGAACTGAAGGGTTGTTTATAGCTGCTCTGGAGCCTCCTCTGCAGGGCTGCTGCCCCTGTGCCAAGGACTGATCAGGGGCTGCTGAGGGCGGCTCAGGAGGGTCAGAGGGAACTGGGGCACGGGGTGCGGGGAAAGACCTGCGAGTGGATGAGGGGGGAAGGCTTCTGGAGAGGGAAACCTTCACCCACAGCAAGTGGCAGAAGCTCCTTTTCTTGGGTCAGTCCAAGTGACGCTGGGCAAACTCTCGCTCGATGGACCGTTAGGCAGACTGGTTGTGGCAAATGCTGCTGACCAGATGGAGCCTGCTAGAGAGACCTTCCAGCTTGGTGCTGTGTAGAGAAGAGGGACAACTTTCTGTTTCCCGATAAGACTCTGCGATGCTTCGTTTTCCACTTTCCACAGGATCCTGTTGAGAATCTGGGGTAAGATTGTCCAAGCAACCGGGACGAGTGGCCTGCAGATGGCAAGACCGTTCTCATCCGAATTCCACCAACGTCCAGGATGTCATCCCACCCAGGCACAGCTCATCCCACCCAGGCACAGCAAAAAGGTGAAGTCTTCTCAGCATCTGCACTAAGAAAACGCTGGCACATGGCAGTTATTTTGCATCAGGGATCTGCAATTTGATGAATGTTCCTCCTTTTTTTTTTTATTATTTTTTGGGAAGGATTTAAAACTAAGCTGCACACAGAGCTTGCAAACTTGCTCTCACTGGTTTCAGTGGAGATGTCCTAGGACTGCAAAGAGCATTTATGTGCAAAACAGCTCGTAAAAGGAAATATACGGTGCTTTGTTCTCCCCCAGGAGGGCGAGTGAATTATTTGGGTAGAACCCACATGAAGTAAGGAGTTATTGGTAGATACTCCTTTCCAGACTCTCAGCCGCTGGGCCGCGTTGCGTTTCCCTCGTCCAGACCAGCTCAGAGTCCAGCCTCTGGGTCTCCAGATCAGAATTAAGCAAGACACTGAGAGGCCTTTGGAGAAAGGAGCTTTTATTCGAGGGGTTTGCCGCCAAGCACGGTCGATTTGGACCGCTTTCTCTCCGAGATTTAATCTTGGAGGAGCTGGCAAAACAGAAAAGGCCCAGAAACAGGAGTGAATCGAGCTCATTTTACAGGGTTTATGCCGTAAGCCACAGAGTTTTCCATGGGTAGCAGCAAATACCCAAAGTCTTTCAAAGCAGAGCGTTCCAGGGTAGCTTTTGTCATTGAAAAGCTGGCTTGTGCGGTACAGAAGCTGAAAAGGAAGCCAAGCTTGTGGATTTTCCTAGCGAGTCAGGCTGAAGTTGGGTTTTGGTGCAAAAAGAATTAAATCACCTTCCCACCCCCCTGCACCTCAAAATTTTTCCACTACTGTATGAAGAAAGGAGTATTGTACGGGGTTTTTAAAATTCTTCTTCATCTTCTGTTTGTGCACAAGGGCAAAGACTGCTTTTATTTGATGCTAATTTGAAATTATCCTTTTAAAAAATGCTCTTTTGTGAATTCAGTAACGTAACACCTTGTGTCTTACTTGCATCCCTATAAACTTCTCTAGCACTTGTTGGAGGGTGAGTGAGACCAGCCCTGGTCCCCAGCTCTGTGACAAGCATCAGATCAAGCTGAACAACGAATATGTTACTTTTGTGGTGATAAAAAAAAATAACAACAAATAAATACTTGGATTTCCTGCACAGATTTAAAGCTGGTAGGAAACATACAGCGAAGCCATACAGCTGGGAGGGGCGGGAAGGGGAGTCTCTTGCTCTCTGAGCTCTCTCTGTCACTATGTTGGAGTTGTGGTGCCCCACTGAAGCTTTGGGGGTAACTTCTGTAAGGCAGAGAACAAATCGTCATCCCCAGGAGGGCACTACCGGAGCTCCAGCCCCAGATTTGAGACTAAAGAGAGACACCAAGTGGAAGAAAGGCACGGGACCGGTTGCAAGTCAGTAGACCTGAAGGATTTAATGAATTAGGTGGCTTTCACTGCAGCTTTATGTGCAGAAATAGGTGATGTGGGGGCCCCTCCCTGCCTCACACGGAGAGGTGCATCTGGAGGAGAAAGGGCAGGGAGCGAAGGTGGAAAAGAGCCGCTGTTCAAGGCAAGATCTATAATTGGCTCTGCAAAGCAAAGATGTACTCGGATGCTCTTGTGAATGAAACTGAAGGGAATTAAGTCTCTGGATACTGTTGTGGATCTGAGCTGGAGTAGGAAGTGGTGGTGGTGTAGGGTGTTTGGTTCCACTCGCCTCGCTCCCCCTGAGTGACCGTCTAGCCTGCCCAGGCCAGCTCCCAAGTGCTTTTCATTTACTTTGGCAGATCTTAAACTGGGTTCTCCTTCTTTGGGCTTTTTCTAAATTGTTTATGTTAACTGGACTGAAAGGGATGATGCCCCACCAGCCTCTGGGGCTGTGGAGTTAACACTGCCTGTCCCGGCACGCCCCCAGGGCAGGCCGGTGTTGCTGGGTGATGTTCCTTCCTCCCAGGGACAGTTTAAAGAACTGCCAAGAAACAGGTGAGACTTTAAACACTTCTTCAGCCTTGGCTCACAGGCAGAGCTGGTCCAGGCCAACACGGGTGTCAGGAGTGAGTCACACACGAGATCTGCCCAGATCTGCCTGTGTTTGGTCTTCCTTTTTGAAAGACGAGGGCAGATCCAGGCAACTCTGCATCCAAGTTAAGATCTTCAGAGGAAAGTAGTCGTCTTACCAACGCTCTGGCTCCTCCTTCCCACTGTGCAGAAAAGCGCATCCAGGCAGCCTGACCTTGGAAAGACTCGTGGAAACAGTTGATGCCAAACAGCTCAGATCCTGTGGTGCTCACCGTGATCTCACGGTGCTTTGGCATTTCATTGCTCAGTGGATCACAGAAGCTCAGAGAGCAGAAGTCCTGAAGTCAGTGCCTTGGAGGACACATCGCCGCGTGCCGCGCTTCCCGGCGCACGCCAAAGCGGGAACGGTATTTTCTTGCGAAATACCAAATTAGGGGGTGCAGTCACCTCTGCAATAGGCAGCTGCGAGGGACCTCTACCGGGCTCCAAAACAACCACGGCTCAGAGGAATCTGCTTCCCAGTTACACGGTGCCTCTGGCAGAACAATTTCCCTTTGGCTTGACCAAGGCCTAACTCCTGGTGGAAAATTTCGGTTGCCTGCATTTCTCACTTGAACCAGCGGAGGGCAACTGGTCACCAGGAAAATTAATTCTGTTTGCTAAAGCCGACTTGTTCACTTGGAAGTCGTAAAACGTGTAATTAGTAAAACTAATTAGGAAAAAAAATCAAAACAGGCTACTTTAAAACCACACCTTTTAATAACCTTTTTTCCCCTGATGTAAGTTAGAGCAGCCTCAGAAACCACTGCACTTCATTTCAGCTGTTACGCTTTGTATACGATCAATCTGCTGGTAAATCACAGCTTCTGACAAATAAAAGAGGATTCTGCTTAGTGCTGTGAAAGGACTTCTGTCCAATTAGATTTGACAAAATCTGCAGTTTTATCTCGTGCTCTGCATTCTGCCTGTTTTATACTGAGTTATTAAAGGGCCACTAACTGTGAACGGTAAGTTGTTAGATCGTACGTATTTTTTTTAAAGTAGAATTTAAGCATAAAAAAAATACAGCAATTCTTTGCTCTATAGTTGAAGTATTCCCATCTCATCAAAGCACTTTTGAAGGAACATTTTGTTCAAAGTTAGGTAGTTTGTGTTGATAATTACACCACTCACCACAGTATCTTCTGAACCCCTTGATGTTTGGCCCTGTCAATCCAGAAATCCTTCCCCTCTTGGAGGCAAAGGAATGCATGGCCAATTCAAAGGGGTTTTTTTAAGGGAAAGAAATATGGAAACATCATAAATCCACACACTTGTGTCTCTGTTCTCTCTCATGCCAAGGACTAATTTCTGATGTTTGTAACACTGGGTGCCAACCTGCGCCAGCTGAACCTCAGACCCCTTCTTCTTGGAGATCCTCTGAGACCGAAGAGGAGCAGTTTGGTCCCTTCCAGCCAGAACCATCCTGAGACTTTCCACCCTTGCTTCAAAGAAAGCTGTGAAGTGCTGCCTGGACATAAAAGAGTGGGAACCTGCTTGCTCCCATCCCCTTGCTCCAGGATGGTTCCTATGGTCAACAGTTGGACTTGATCTCAAAGATCTCTTCCAACCAGAATGATTCTATGGTCTTACCCAGCCAGCCAACAGAGGCTGAGGAGGCTTCAGCTCCCTCCATCGTTAGCAGCCACCCATGCGGTACCCATGTTTCTCATCGCAAAGCAGCGGGGCCCTGGGGACTCGTGCAGCTTCTCACAACCCCGAGGAAGGCTGTAAAGGTGCAGGGTGTTGGTATCCTGTGTGCCTGAAGGAGATGGATCTTGTGTCCAAAAAGAATCAGAACCTGTAGGAGGAGGCTGCAGCCCAGTGACTTGGATTCAAGTGCAGCCTTCCTGTGTTTATCCACAGAATAGGCTGTGACTTGATTAGGTAAAGAGATTAATTCCTCCTGAAAAGAAAGAATTCATTTAACAGGACATGGGTGCTGCGTTTGGAGTGAAGACGGCCTGAGACAAAACCAGATGGCTTGGCCGAATGATCTATTGGCTGGTCTCTGGCTGCCTTTGCAACACTGTTTTGGTCTTCAGCCGGGTGGGCTTCTCCAGCCTGCGCCTTTACTTGCGAGCACTTCAGTGTAATCCCCGGCTGAGAACCCAGCGCACTGCGTACGCTGTAAAAGATCCTACTTATACTTGAGCTTTTAGTTCCCCACGGCTCAGCGGCAACATCTCCGCGGATCTGCTCCCGCTCCGTTGCCAAGCCCGTCAGAAGAGCACGATTCACTTCAGGCCTTCCCATGCAGCTCAGGCTGTCTGGAAGCTCTTACAGCCTCTCCCCTGCTCTCAGCGAGCGCAGTGGGATGGACTTAATGCTTTTCTACAAGCTCACCGATTCCTACCGGAGCGCAGCCGGCTGGACACGCAGTCACCGATGCGTGCCCAGCTCCACGCTGCCCTCGCTCGCGCGTACGCCCCTTCTCAAAGCCGTTGACACAAATCCATCCCGACACCGGAGCTGCCGGCACACGCACAATCCGTTTGCGCCGTGCCTCGTAATCACGTTTTATTTTAAACCCATTTTCTTGAAGAAACAGCCTCTGTGCTGATCCTCGGGGGGGGGAATATTTTGAGGGCGGGCTTCCTTCCTCAAAGTAGGACGCTTTCTGTAAGGGTCAGGAACCAGCTACGTGCTCCGTACCTGTAGCCTTGGGTGCTCTGGCAGCGCACGGAGGAGGAAAACTGAAGAAAAGAACAGGCAGCTGCTGCTTCACTCACCCCACAGAGCCTTGAGTCTTTCTAGGCAAGCATTCTGGCGTAGGGAGTACACATGTGAGCCTCACCAGATGTTTAAACTAAAGATAAAGCCTCTGAGAGTGAGAGAAAGGGGAAAGAAAAAGAATTTTCAGCATTCTGTTTGAGAACAGGTGTTTTTAGTGAAGGTTAGTTCTGCTTGAAGAGAGATGCTGAAGTGCGACTGGTTTCCAGAGACACATAGTCCCTGAGACTGGCTGTAAATGAGTCTTCAGATCCTGCCCCATGTAATTCTGATGCAAAATGCGTCCCCATCTCAGATACTAACAACTGACCTTGTCTTGATAGGACAAGAAGAAATGGCCTCAAGTTGCACCAGGAGAGGCTTAGGTTAGATATTAGGAGAATTTTTTTTCTCAGAAAGGTTGTCAAAGCCTGGCCCAGGCTGCCCAGGGAAGTGGTTGAATCCCCATCCCTGGAAGGGTTTCAAAGTCATGTAGATGTGGTGCTGAGGGACAGGGTCTAGCAGTGGACTCGGCAGAGTTAGGTTGGACGGACTTTATGATCTTGAAGGTCTCTTGCAACATAAACAATTCTGCGATCCTATGACGATAGGACTGATTTGGTGAGAGAGAGGAGCCTGAGCAAAGTCAGGTTGATTAGACAGTTTGCAGGCTGTGGGAAGCTTGGTATTGCAGGTGAGGTTGGGTTTGGGCTCTGAGCAACCGGCTCTAGCTGCAGATGTCCCTGCTCCCTGCAGGGGGGTTGGACCAGATGACCTTGAAAGGTCCCTTCCCACCCAACCCATTCTCCGATTCTAAAAATGTGCTCCTCAGAAGGGCGAAGGACCTCCTGACCTTTCCTTGGTTTAGGATTGATTTGCTTTTAGTATCTCTGAAATGAGGACTCCACAGAATCACTGAGGATGATCCCACCGAAGAGGATCACACCATTGTTACTGTCGGGTTGCCCTGTCGCAGGAGAGAAGAGGCAGGGTCGCCACATTGTACCACACGCCAAAAACAAAGAGCCGGCGCCGTGAGCTTGCTGCCCGCTGCACAAAGCGGATACGCTGCACAAACCCAGGGAAACCCAGGGAGACAATGCAATGGCAGCGGTCAGCAGAGCGCACAGCTGCCCCGGCACGCCGGCACCTCGCCGGCACATCGCTGTACCCGCTGAGGCAAACCAGAGCTTAACGGGGCAGGGACAGGGAACAATGCAGCAGCTCTGCTGATGTTTACAGGGTTCATTACGGCAGCAAAATTGCCTGTTGAAAAAAAAAGATCTTTGAGTGGGTCATCAGGCTTGCTTTCACTTGGCAGAGAGCCACAGCATCTCGCTGGATCAGACAAGCTGTGAGAGGCATTAAACATGCAGGTGTGTGTGTATCTGCTCGATGGGCCGTGCTGGGAGAGCCTTGTGTGACACGGGTGACCAGCAAACACAGCCTGTCAGGGTGAATCGCCCTGGAGCAGGACCTGGGCTACCTGTGGGAGTGGAGGGAAGAGAACTGGTCACAGCTGGAAGGGGTGAAGTGGAGGCCAAGCCTGACAGATGAGAGGGGCTGATGGGAGAGCACAGAATCGTAGAATCGTTTAGGTGGGAAGGGACCTTTAGAGGTCATCTGGTCCCAACCCCCCTGCAGGGAGCAGGGGCCTCTGCAACTCGAGCAGGTTGCGCAGAGCCCTGGCCCAACTTCCCCTGGAATGGAGCCAGGGATGAGGCAGAGACCACCTCTCGGGACAACTTGGGCCAGGCTCTCACCACCCTCAGTGTTAAAAACGTTCTTCTCTCCAGCCTGAATCTCCCTCTTTTATTTAAAACCCATCCCCCCTTGTTCTGTCCCAACAGGCCCTGCTCAGAAGTCCGTTCCCATCTTTCTGCCAGGCCCCTTGAAGCCCTGGAAGGCCCCCAGAAGGTCTCCNTAGTTGGAGGGGGTGTCTTTGCGGGATCCTCCGGGCACCCCCAGCCCCTGGGGGGACCTGGCCGGGCCGGCAGCCCGGGGAGCCCCGGGACAGGTTG
>VWZK01010802.1:47842-64700 GCA_013396935.1 Baryphthengus martii | reverse complement strand
TGAGATTCGAGCGTCTTGTGTAACCCGTGTGAGGCCTGAAAAAAATCCCCCGTCGTCAGGTGCGGGCGCCGGGGTCCCGCCGGAGCGAGTCCCAGGGGCCGGGGGTGTCGCAGAGCGATTTTTAGCTGGCGGAACGTGCCTCAGCTGCTTACTGGTGAGACTGGGAGGCGCTGCTGGCTCGATGGGTTTCTAAGATGCAGATTGAGTGCCCCTCTGTGGCAATTTTACCGCTGATATGAAGACAGAAATCTGGTACTGGCCCAGCCTGCTCTGTCCCTTTTCCCCCCCGCCCCTTCAAAATCGCAGTGAGGAGCTCAGAGCAGCTGGGTCGGCGTTGACCGTGAATTATCTTGCAGGGCAACTGTGAACAAATCTGTTGATACGGGGATAAGGGTTTGTTATAACGCCAGCGTGCCCCAGAGCCGCTCTGCTGTGTGTGCTTTAACAGAAATGGAGCACTCAGCACAAAAAAAGGAAAGGTTGGAGGGGGAAAAACCAACCCTCCATCCATCCTGTAATCTAAATGTTGGCTTCAGTAAACTGTGACGCTAGTTTAGGATGAAGCGCTCCTACGCCTTGGACCAGCTCCGGTGTTTCCATCTCGTGCGTGAGATGAGAGCCTGCAACTTTCCTGGCTGTGCAGGGGAGGACGGAGTGTCCTGCTGCAATGTTCTGGGAGCTGGCGGTGAGCAGAGCAGCTCTGGGAGATGGTTGTGCTGCTGGAGGCTCGCAGGGATGTGACCCATCCCAGGGCGAGCGAGGCCTCTCGGTGTGTAACCTCTGAAAACGCCCGCAGGCTTCTGTCCGAGCGAGGGTGTGCAGCTGGAGAGTGCTGGCATGGAATCTGCCATCAGTGATACTTCTTCTCCACAGACTTTTGTTTGTTTTTTTTTTTAACTTTCTCAGACACCTTGGGCTTGAGAAAAACGCTTCTCAAAGTGTGAGGTGTGAGGCTGCTGCTGTGGGGCTTGCTGCTTGAGAACCAGTGAGCAGAAGCTGGGGTCCTTTTGGTAGACCACAGTGTTCAAGCGTAGGAGCAGTGCTCTGAAAGTCTAGAGGGAGGCGTCTGCTGAGAGGAGCAGTCTCAGCAGTGTCCGAGATGAGGGTGATGTCAGGATGAGCATCCGACAAGCTGTAAAAATGACAAATTACTCATATCTTACGAAATACTTTATGAGCACTAAGCGGAAGAAAAGTGTTGACGGGGAAGAAGGGCAGTGGTGGTGCGGTCGGTGACCTGTTCTGCACTGTCGCTGCTCGGGTGGTGACAGCTCCACTGGTGTCCTGTGGCGGGACCTCTTTGTGGTTGCTACAGCGGGGTGATTTTTCATATTCGTGCTTGTTCCTGGGCCTCTGGCTGAAGGGAGAACTCCTGTGCCTACAGCTGGGCTTTAAAAAAATATTGTAAAAAATTAAATCCACGGGTGCTTGCTCACGTTGGGCTGCCACATGGGGGACAAGGACCTTTGCCAACCGCTCTGCAAGCGGCGTGTGGGTTTGGAGTGGCCATGGGAAACGGGCAGCCTCTTCTCGCTCCTGATGACCTCTCATTTAATGCCCCTTTTGTAGAAGCATCTTGCTTCCAAAAAAACAGCTTCGCTCAGTGGAGCCTCTCTGGGCCTGAACCTGTCTTGATGGGGCTTCTCCATCCATACCAAAGGCTCTGGGGACTGCTGGGACCACATCCTTGTCCCTGCTTCTGCAGCCTTCGCTCAGTTTCTTACCTGCGTGCGACAGAAGTAGAGCAAGAGGCGAGCTGGGAGCCTGGAGAAAGCTTTCGCCGGGGGAGAGCTCTATCCTGCGCGTGGAAGCTCCTCCCTTAAGAGGATTTAGCAGCTTTATCGATGCAGCTCATCTGGACTCTCTTCATTCCTGTTATTGTCTCTATTTTAGTTCCCGGGGGCCAGGCAGGTGTAGTGTGACCTACAACCGTAAGCTGGAGCAGGAGATGCTCTAATGAGGCCTTCACAGCTCCAGGGAGGTTTCCCGCCTCGATCCTTGGAGGTTTCCTGCCCCTGCTGCCCAGGCCTCTCTCAGCTGCAGACTCCATGAAGTGCAAGGGGCGGGCTGTGTGAAATTCCTCGGCTGACTGTAGCTGAGGAGAGGTTTCATCCCTCTCCTGTACTTCCAGGTGCTTGTGTCACCGCTGCAAAGCAGTAGGAGCCCATCCAGGACTCCGGTAGGTGTTTAAATGGGTGAGGTGCAGGTGGGGGTTTTGCAGACCTCTGGTAGATCCCGACACCGAGGTGCTTCCCAAGCCAAGCCGTGGCCGTGGGACTCGGTGTTCGCCGGCGCTGCGGAAGCACACAGCAGAGGCAACGGGCGCTGTCGCCAGCCCCTTAGGCACCGCCGGCACCGGATCTGTTACGGGAAAGCCAGGGTGGTGCCGGGAGGTGGACGATGGCCCCTGCTATCTGAAGCTGGTAGTTACTGTTCTGCTTTAGTGGTGCCTGCAGCGCAGGAGCCAATTTCTTCCTGGTGGCCTTTCGGTTTCTGCTCACTGGTGAAGGGGAGGTGCCAGCACGGGGCCGGCAGGGCTTGGGCTACGGCCGAGCGGCTGGGAAGGGCAGGCACTGGTAGTGACGCTCCCAGGGGGGATGATCGGAGCCTTGGTTCTTGCATTTCTTCCTCAGTTTCCCCTTTGGAAAAACTTGTGTGCCTAAAAATTGACTTCTTACTGCCAGGAACCCTGGAGTGCCTTAACTTCACCTCTCTGAAACAGGAGCACCACATCTGCATCCCCTTCTTAGAATCGTGACATCGTTTGGGTTGGAAGAGACCTTTCAGATCATGGAGTCCAGCTGCGTCCCCAGCACTAACTAACCCCTGTCCCTCAGCACCACATCTCCACACCTTGGAAACCCCTCCAGGGATCAGGGGGACTCCAGCCCTGCCCTGGGCAGCCTGCAACAGGCCTGGACAACCCTGCAGGGGCTGAAATTGTTCCTCAGCTCCAACCTAAACCTCCCCTGGGGCAACTTGAGGCTGGTTCCTCTTGTCCTGGTGCTTGTTCCTTGGGAGCAGAGCCCGACCCACCCGGCCCCAAACTCCTGTCAGGGAATTGTGGAGAGCCAGAAGGGCTCCCTTCTCCTTCCCTGCCTTCATTTGTCTCTGAACAGGGATGATGACATCCTGGGATCTGGAGTCCTGCCTCATGGCTGTCAGCTTTAGTGGGCTAAGAAATAAACTGTGTTCTCGCACCAATGGTTTTGTTGGAGGAATGAGGGATCGGAGCTTTCCGCGGGGAAATGATTAATGAGACGCGCGTGAGGGGCTGGCTGCCTGAGCCACCTTCCCTTTAGGAGCCGCGTAACGAGCTGCAGATCGTTACCTCACCACCGCTCTCTCTTCCTGGCTCCTCTGTGCTCTTAAAGAGGGAACGAAGTGGAGGAAAGGCTAAAACTTAGTGGCCCTCCTGGAATAACAGGGGAGGCAGCTGTGGCAGAGCCCGTTCAGTGAAAGCTCTCGGGGCTGCAAGGGCTCGGAAATGCCGGGGTGAGGGCGAGCGGCTGGCTTGGACCCGGC
Source organism: Baryphthengus martii (assembly GCA_013396935.1). Classification (NCBI taxonomy): domain Eukaryota; kingdom Metazoa; phylum Chordata; class Aves; order Coraciiformes; family Momotidae; genus Baryphthengus; species Baryphthengus martii. The sequence continues at coordinate 61,175 of VWZK01010802.1, read as the reverse complement.
CGGGGCGACAGGCGGAGTGCAAGGAGCTGTGTGCTGGAGGCGACTGGAGGTGGCCGGAGTCATCGCTCCCGTGTGCCGATGGATTCAGAGCGAGCTCGTGTTCTGGAGGAAAGATGAGGCGTTACCGTGGCAGCTCTGTGAAGGGGGGTGCCTGGGAGGTGCCGGTACAAAAAGGGAATAAAGCAGTAGCCTGTTGGGATGGGAGGCTGCTGGCTCGGGAACCACGTGTCCACGGGGTCAGGGAAGCTGGGTAGGTTGGAGGCCAGAGAAAGTAAATACAGAGGAGAGAGGGAAGGAGGCTGAGCTGAAGACGAGCGTTCTCCCGTGGGAAGAGGCCCCTCCGTGGGCTGTCTGGCTGCCTGCTCTAGTTCTTTTATCTCCTTGCTGGAGCCCCGGAACTGGGACGACACCGTTCCAAAGCCGGTCAAATCAAAGCCCGGCGCAGAAACTCGTTTGCTGAAACTCGCCACGGAGGTCAGCGGCCTGTCTGCGCTTGAGGAGGTGGGAAGGTCTGGCTCTCCTGGGCCACCAGCAGCCTTCTGCGTGGGCGAAGGACCCCGGGGGCGTTTGTTGGGGACGCGGCCGGGCGGTGGCTGCCGCTGTGGTTCCTCTGCGGTGCGGCCCTGGAGCAAAGAGGTGCATGGCCAAAGAAAAGCGCTTCACCCGTGGCTGCAGAATTGTTGCTGAGCTGTAAGCAGATCGCTGAGCTCTTCCAGGAGGATGATAATCCCGTGGCCATGTGTACTGGAGAAGTGCTGATCTGGGCCGAGCTGTACGCGTTAGGATAGCCGGCCGCTGGGAGATTTGATGTTATATAATGGAGAGTTCCCTTCGTCGGGGAAAAATAATTCTCCTTCGGTCGGAGGAAGGCGTCTTGGACGCAAGCAAAGGAAGGGATGCGCCATCGGAGCTGGAGCCGCGCGGTTTGAGCCGGGCTGACCTTCCTGCAGCCCTTGGGCCTCCTCCTGCTGCTCCCCATCCGTTGCCAGGGAGGCGGTTTTGGGAAAGAGGACCCAGCTTACAGGGATTTGCGTAGCGGGGCCTGAACATGTTCTGAAGTAGTTTTACCGGCTGGGAAGCAAGGAAGGAGGGAGGCTTTTTTCCAGGGTTGCCCTGGAGAAGGAGTTACAGTTGCTGACTGCGGTCATGTCCTCCCCCAGAACCTTCCTGTGGTCCCTGCCTCTGCCATCCATGTGGTTTCCGTGCTCTTGCCAGGATGGGCTCGAGGGGCCACACAGGAGCTCGAGACCCTCACCTCCTGTCTTGATGGAGAGGCTTCGTGCAGCAAATTGTTACCTGGTTTTAGAGCAACCTGCTCCAGCACCCTAATTTCGCTTGGGCCGGGCTGGCAGTGGTTGGGGTGTTGTCTGCCTGTAGGTGTTGCCTGTGTAGGGGTGTTGTGGGGTCACAACCGATGCCGTTTGGTGGTGCAGGGCTTCAGGAGCGAGGTGGGTGTGGAAGTGACGTCTCGGCACGTGGCTAGGCCTGCGGGAGCTGCTGCCCTCATCCCATAATACACAAACCCTACACGCCCGGAGCCAGCGTGTCTCCTGTGATGGTCGATGAGCAGTTTGGGTGGGAATCGCTCGCAAAGTCCAAATTAACTGGAGAAGCTCTACCAGTGCACAGGGCTCCGGTTAGACCTTTCCAGGGAAGGGTCTGTACCTTTCCTGGCATTTCAGTTTCCCGGTGCTCTGATTTTAGAGGCAAAAGTAAGTGTTGGTAAGGTCTTATTCTCTTCCAACCTGACTTGTTTTGTTTGTTTTTTTTCCCGATTTCTCCTTGGTCCTGCAACTGGCTTAGTTAACGTTACTCAGAATCTGCGTGGGCAGAACGTGGGTGAAGAGAAGCTCTGGGGTCAGCGACCGTTTTTCTGGACTTTGGTTCCCAGAGCTCACACGCCTGCTTTCAGAAGGCACCGTGCAGCCTGCTTGCTCCCTCACCTTTCTGCTTCTACCCAGACAATTTGTGAAGGAGCAGGGTGCTAGTTGGGCTGGGGTGGGGACGGGACCTCGTTGCTGGTACCGTGGTTCTGACCGTGCGTTGATTCTGGGGCCGGTTTGGTGGTGTGGGGCAGTCAGAGCGTCCTCTCGCCCGCTCGATGTGTCAGCAGGGACTAGAGCTGCTGGGGCTGAGTCAGTCTCCAGTGGCTTCTCTGGAACGTCCTCAACTTCCCAGTGTGCTTTACTGGGTAAACCCTGTCCCTTTGCTCCCATCCTTCTGTGTCTTGTGATGATGATGGAGCTCAGCTCCCCGCTCTCGCTGGAGAGCGCTGTGCTGGATTGGCTGGAGGGGGCTGCTCACCCCCAGGTCAGCCTGACTGGTTCCACCCTCCTGCTGCCTTCAGTTTTGCCCAGGCAGAAGTGGGAACTCTTTTGCAGCACCTACACTGGGTACTTGAAGACACTGGGGCTTAAAAGGCAGGCGGTGGTTCTAATGGTGCTCATTTCTGATGTCTCTTCTGAGAAGAGCAGGGGAAAAACCCCGACCAGACAAAACCCAGCTGCCAGGATGGACTTTCCCAAGAAACAGCCTAAAAATCTGCTGGGCTCCTCTTTGCATTCAGGTCCCTTTCTGCTGCAGGTTTGCAGAGACGCTGCACATGGAATTGCTAAAGAGCCCTCCGAGTTGTGCAGTACATCTGCCTATTCCCGAAGGAAGCTCTTTTAATTAGAGAAGGCTTCTGCTCGGCAGCCGCTGTGCTGGACCACGGTGGGTGGAGAAGCCCTGGTGAGCCCTGTGACACGAGGCAGAGGCACAGCCCTTCCTTCTCCTGCTCCCAAAGGATCAGCTGCACCTCGCTGGGGACACTGCACGGGAGTCGGGGAGAGGCTGCGGGCACGATGGAGGTCCCCAGAGCCTGGGGGTGAGGGGCGGTGGAGCCCTGTGGGGCAGGTCAGCCTTCTAAGTGGTTCCCAGCCCCTCTGAGGGACCTTCTGCAGACCTTCCGAGGCTGAATCCACCTTGTCTGGGTGCGGGTAACACGGGGGTGGTTGTGCTCGCTCCACAGGGGTGGGAGGGAGGTGATGCCCACGGCTGCTGGTGTCCCTCTTGTGTGACGTGAGGGGACCTTACAGGTCAGAGTTTCCCCTCGCCCCTGCGCCCGGGAGCAGATGGTGTCATTTGTGGCTTCCTGGAACGAAACCCTGGTGACCGAAGCGCTGTTGCCAAAACCGTGTGGAAATTTCTTAACGTCAGAAACGTCACGGAGCTGGCTGCTGCCTCAGCAGGAGTGGTTGTTTCAAGGGAGGGCTATTTCGAGGAACGGCGAGCTGCTTTAACGCCCGAGTCCAAGACCCTCAAAGGCTCCTTTGATCTGAGGTCCTGCCGGTGGTCTCGGAGCCGAGGTGTTTCTCCATTCACCCCCGATCCCTCGCGTCACGGCTTCGGAGGCCGTTGCGCTGGCGGTCGAGACTCGGCGCTGTAGGGAAACGCTCGGTTCTTGCTTTGCGTGGCTCCAGGCAAAAGGGAAACCTCTTCCCAGCCCAGCTGTCAGCGAGAGCCGGACCTGCCGGCGTGCGTGCGGGAGATGGCCGCGCACCCGGGCTTGGCCCGTGGGAACCTAAACGGCCGCTCCTTGTTTGCCCAGAAGAGAGACGGCCTCGGCCGCTGGGCATTCGCTGTCAGGAGGAAGTAGGCAGGCGGGACGGCCCTGAGCTGGCGTTTGGTGTCGTTAGTAAGTTGGGCTTGATTAGAAATCGTGGGACTTGATGTGAAGTGGAAACGGTCTCTGGCGAGCGGGCGGTGGGGGAAAGAGCACAACGCGGTGGGATGGGAGTGAGAGAGAAACCCAAGGTGTCTGCAGCCCTCTGAAACAGTGATCTCAGCCCCAGTCGTGATTAAAAATGAAACAGCCCTGCTTTTTTTTTTCCTTCTTTTTCCCTGCTGAAATGGGAGCATTTATCTCAGCATTGAAGCTTATCTGATATTTATAAATCAGATATTCTGGATAAAAGTTCTTTCTTTTTAAAATTAATGTCTCTGAACTACTCTTTTTTTTTTTTTTCTTTCCATCTCATTCTTCTAGCATTGCTCCATCCAGTAGTTTCCTGGAATATTTGTGCTCTAAATTTAGAAAAGGAGGCCCTTTCAAGAAAGTGGAAAAGGCCACCCAGCCTCCCTTGGTTTTGGTTCAGCTGAGCCCCTTTTCCAGACCGCTCTGGGTAGGTCTGCGGACTGCAAGGAGGCCCCTCCTTCCTCCCCAAGCTTTTCGAAGCTTTGCTGTCTATTTTAACTGCCAAATTCCTGGGGAACTTTTCCCATATGTCTGTTCCTCCTGGCTTGAAGCAGCCCTGTCCATAACCTCCGCATGTGGGTGCCTGGAAGGGTGGATTGATTCTTTTCCTTTTTTTTTTTTTTTCCGGTTGTTGTTTTAGTGGGGAGATGATCTTGTCTGCAGGTGGCAGGTCTATAATTGAGTAATGTTCTCACGTTGCTCCAATTAAATCTGCTGGGATTACCCGCCTGGCAGCGTGGCAGCCGGCAGGGGATCGCAGTCCGCCCTGGCCTCCAGAACCAGTTTCACCGAAGGGAAGCCAGAAGGTTTCGAGCATCTCTTCCAGCTGGCCCGGTGTTCCCTAGAGGCCCTTTTGCTTTTCCAGCTTTATCTGCTGCGATTTCTTCTTGTGGCGTTTCACTTCCTAAACCGCCGAGGCTGGGCTCGAGCAGCATCATCACAACTTCTGGAGCAGCTTGTGCTGTGTCCTTCCCGCTCCTGCTGTATAGTGCAGCTTTCTGCTCCATCATCCTCCACCTATAGCAAGAGCTTGGAGCGAGGAGACTCCAAGCAGAGTCTCTAGAGGAGACTGCTCCGTGAAGGTGGAAGGAAAAAGTGCTGGAGGGTGCTGCTGTGCATCTTGGAGGCTGTTTCCAGAGCCAAGCCAGACACCGCTTCTCAGCTGTACCCTTGGAGTGATCAGACTGTGGAATCACAGAATTTCGGTTGGAAAAGACCTCGAAGATCATGGAGTCCACCCATTCACCCAGCACTGGCAAGTCCAGCAGCAGTCAGGGCTATGGCTGCCATGGCCAAGCACTGCTGGTTACAAATGTGAAACTGTTCATGTTATCCATGGAGACTAGAGAGGGGGGATATTTTTAAGTAGCAAACATCTGTACTCTCAACTTTGGCACCCTAGGACTTTTCTTGCCCCCATGCCCTCTCTAATTTTGGAAAGAATGGCTGGTTGAGACAGAGTTCCTTCCTCTGAAGCTTTTTATAGTTCTGGCTTTCTCTTGTCCTTCTAGCCGCTGGTGGTGTCCGGCGGCACCCGTGGTGTGGAACTGGGGATGTTGTGAAATGCTCATCCTTAGACCGTCTGTGACAGCGCTCATCTCCTCCGCAGCCAGACCGGGCTGCGGTGGGACACGAGGTCTTGTGTCACCCGGGATGGTCTGATGGGACCCAGCTTCTCCTTGGGCAGAGGGTGCAGAGACCTGGTCCGGTCCTTTCGTGGCCGTGTCACCGCTGCTGTGGGATGGTTCCGTGCTGTTGAGTGTGGAGACTCCTGGCTTAAGTGTTGCTGTCTAGTGGTTCAGTGGCCACAGGCAGCTGGTGAAGTGGTGAGGGCTCTGCAGCGGAGCGTTTGGTGAAAACGGGGTTCCCGAGATCCCAAATAGCAGAGGTGCTGTTTCTGTGAACAGGCCAAGCGACGCACCCCTTTGTGGGCTGAGGCACTTCTGTGCCGGGAGGACTTTGGTGACATTCTAGTCATGCTGGGTCTACAGTAGTCTTCCAGCTCTGCTTGATCTGTGGGGCTAAAGGGTTAACACCTTCACTCCTGAGATCAGTGCCTCGCTATTGACAAAGGATCTGGTACAAAGCATGTGATATGATTAAAGTTGACCGATAGCCTGTCTCTCCTGTTCTTCAGAAAGCTGTCTTAATCTAAAGCTTCGCTCTTGTTCAGCACAGCAAGGCAGAGGGCTCTTCTCTACTTGTTTTGTGGTGGTTTGGGGTGGTTTTTTCTGTTGTTGTTTTAAATCCTTTGTGCCACTTAAGAGGTTTTGGGGAGAATCCTGGTGCCAGGAGATGTTTCTGTTCTCCGGTGGACTGGTCCAGTGACTGAGGGAGTTGGGTCTGTTCATCCTGCAGAAGAGGAGGCTCCGGGGAGACCTTAGAGCATCCTCCAGTATCTGAAGGAGCTACAGGAAAGATGAGGGGCGACTTTTTACAAGGACCTGTGGGGATAGGACAAGGGACCATGCTTTTAAGCTTGAGCAGAGTAGGCTTAGATTAGACATTAGGAAGAAGTTCTTTACTCTGAGAGGGGTGAGTCGCTGGAACGGGTTTCCCAGAGAAGCTGTGGACCCTCATCCCTGGAAGTGTTGAAGCCCAGGCTGGATGAGGCTCTGAGCAACCTGCTCTAGTGGGAGGTGTCCCTGCCCATGGCAGGGGGGGGTGGAACTGGATGAGCTTTAAGGTCCCTTCCAACTCAAGGCATTCTAGGATTCCATGGCCTACCAGCAGCTTGGGACTGGAGTGCTCTGGTGAGCACTTGGCTAGCTGGGCAGGGTGTCAGAGCTCCTCCAGGAGCTCAGCCTGGCGACTGCTCATCCTCCTATGCTCCAGAGCTGGGCTTCCAGCAGCATCTGCCTTTGGCTCCAGAGTGAACTCCTGGAGAGCCTGCTGTTGCTGGGAATGGTGGTGGGGAAGCCCAGTTGGGCTCAGCTGCCTTCCCATGCTGGGTCCTGGGGCCCAGGCTCTGCTCAGCCCCATCCATGTGTCTGTGGAGCAGAGGGGTCCTGCCTGTTGGAGCCTGTGGACCGAGGGGAGATGGAGAGAGAGAGTGAGGGTGTTTCTTTAATTGCTGTTCATGTTGCTGAGCCCTGAAAGGAAAAACAGTCCCTCTGCATCTTCACTGCATTCTTGCAAATTTCTGGAAAGAACCAAAAAGAATGGGAAACCTCATTTCCCAGGCCAGGCAGATGCTGTAACTTCTCAGAAACATGTTTGGCCGGGGTGTGTCGAATCTAAACACCCGCTAGTTATCTGCCCTGGCATCTGAGAAAATGGAAGTAACTGAGAACCAGTTTGTTTTGAAAGGGAACTTGACAGTAGAAAGTCCTCGACCTTGACCCTCTTGTATCTTATGGGAGGAAGAGGCGGAAATGATAAAAATCAGTTATACTACCTGGCTCCTGCCTCGCTCTGGCAATCTCGGGTGCTGTCTCATAAGGTAGGAAAAAAAAAAGGGGGCGGAAAAAAAAAATAACTTGCATTGAAGTTTTCTTCCTGCGTGGACTCTGGTAGCCTTTGGGAGCTCAGGCAGGGAGGGAAGGCTGCTGGGTCTGGGGAAAGTGTCTCCAAGCCAAGTTGGGAGGGGATATTGTGCAATTCCTCGGAGGAGATTTGTTGACCTCCGGGGCGTGTACTCGCACCGGGGATTTCCAGGCCATGAGTCTGATGGCAAACGCTTGGCAGCATCCTCTGCCAGCTGCTGAGCTGGGTGCTGCTGGCCACCCTGCTCCACCTTGGGCCGCAGCGACTCCGTGGGGAGGTGTGGGGCAAGTCAGCGTGGGGGCTGCTCACGGGGGCATCCCGTTGGGAGGTGAAAGGTTTTCAGCCAAACAGCTCCAAGCGCAGAGAAGAAAGCTGAGCTGCTCTGAGTTTTGGAGCCATTAAAGAGTCAAGGTAGTCAAGTGACAGAGTTGCTCGACCAGTTTTGTGAAAACTGTGCATTTTTTTTCCTGCACTGTGCGCTGGTTTTAGTCAGCATGGAGGCCTCTTTCTGGAGCCTGCCTGCAGCCTCTGTTGCCCAAATAACACTGTAGTGCGTGGGAATCATGAAAAAAAAAATTAAATATCCACTAAACTGTACTTTTGGCATTATCTTCTGTCTGCTATTTCTGGTAAGGTTTGTTGCTTTGGATTTTTTTAAGAGAAGAGGAGAACCAAATGACTTCTGGGACAGGTTGGGGTTTTTTAGGGGTTGGGATTTCTTTTTTTTTTTTCCATTTTTTTTTGGCAGAGTTGTGTCTCTGGTCTCACTGAATGGAAAGATTTGCCTAAAGCGGAGAAATGCTGTCCTGCAAATACCGTCATGGCTGTGGAAGCAGGAGTGCGTAGACTGAAAATAGCAAAGAACCTTCTCAGTTTGCCAGTTGCCGGGGCTGAAGACCTTAAATGTCGGCTTTCACACTGAAGCGTGAAGCCCAGATGTTCTTCAAATCCGGTCGCAGCCCGTGCAAATAGAGAGAGATAACAGGAGCTTCTGAAACCTCTGCTGCTCTTTGATGCTGAGCTCTGCGTTGGTTTCTTTTTAGCAGTGTGACAGTGGTTTATAAATATCTGATCGCTTCCCCTCCAAGTGGGTTCTAAGAGACGCGTTTCCTTTTCACAGAACGCGCAACGCGTGGCGAAACACCGCTGGAATATCTCTGCCATCGCCGGCGGCCCTGCGGGGGCTTTCTGATCTAGGGTCTGCTGCTGGCGCTGGGCTGACGCCTCAAACCAGCTCCTCGGGCTTGAAGGCAACTGCTTCTGCTTCAGATAAGAGGCAACTGTCTCTAGAGGAGGTGGGATAAGAGTCTGTTCTGAATACCTTCTTTTCTTCCCTTCTGTTTCCAAAATGTGTGTTATGTAGAAAACCAGTTTTTCTACCTTGCCCTGATGCTTTTCTTCAAAATGAAACTGTAGCTGAATCGCTGATGTACACACACATAGACACTCTCTCTCTCTATATATATATATGTATATCTACATCCACCTGTTGGAGAGGGCAACTCTAATTAGCAGCCTTCTCTTTTAAGGACCCAGCTTCTCCTCCAATCTCTCCGTTGTCACGTTTGAAGAGATGCTGTTTGGAAAATCTCCACGACAAACAGGATCTTGTTGCTGTTTTTCAAGGTCATTACACAGCTGGTATGGTCGCGGTGGAGCTGAAGGAAAAGTTCAGTGAATTCAGAGCCGAGTCTTCCATCGGCTCTAGGGTTATTTGCTTGCCAGAGACAAGATGTACTTCCCAGGTGTACTAAAAGTCCAAGGCCTTTTGATGGTTAACGTCAAGGAGATGAATTGCTCCCGGGCTGCTTTGTGGGTTAATGTGGCTGTCACTTGCGGTCCCTGCCCCGAGGGCAGTGCTGTACCTGGTTACTGGCAGACTTAGTAACCCTGTCGTTGTTCATTAACCGGTACCTTGTGTGAAGCTGTCCTGTCACATCTCTGATGGTTCAGGAGATCTTCTGATTGCCAAGTGCTTGTTCTTCGTGTATGTGGGTGGAGAAGCGTTCCCAGTAGCTGGGCTTTGAGGTGCAAGGGCTCAAAATCCTGAGAAAGACGGATCGGTTTCCTCGCCTGCCGTTAAAGATCGTGGCTTTCTGGGCTGCCCCTTCCCCAGCCTCTGCTGTGTGTGGGTGTCTGGCTTGGAGATGGCAGAAAAGACCAGTATTGAGCAGCTTCTGATCCTCAGCTGGCTTCTGTGGGTCTCTAGCTTGGTATATGCTCCTGGCTTCTGGAGTGGGTTAATACTGCAAAAAGTGACTGCACTAGCCTTCAAAATGGCCTTGGCCTCGTGTAAATTAGCGTGCAGATAAACATCTTCATGGGACCATTGGCTTGCTGAGCCCCTCCTGGGCACAGGTGCTAGTTGCTTACGTCGGAAGGACCTGGTTCTTGTGACCTGAGTACATCAGTAAGAGCTCCTCCTTCTCCACAGCTTCTTGATCTATCTGTCTACAAACGAGCCCAGCTAACCTTGGTCACTCTTGTGGTGTGAAAAGAAGACAGGGAGGTGAGAGCAGCTCAGGGAGAGCTGTATAGATTTTTCAAAGCCCAACCTGGTAATAGTATCTTGAAGGAAACAGCCTATTGTGATGTGTAAGGCCTGGGTAGGCACGGATAAGGTGGTGCTTGCAGTGCTCGTGAGCAGCCAGTGATGCTTTGGAGGTTGCTTCAGTGGACTTTGGAGGTTGCTTCAGTGGACCAGCTGAACTTTCCTTCAAAGATCCCACCTGCCACATCAGTTGCAAGGTGTGGAGGAGTAGGGGCCTCGGAGAAGTTCACAGTGCTGGCTGCTCTATCTCTGCGTCTGTGGAGTTGAAAACTTCTCCTTCAGCTGGCAGGAGGGGTAGCAGAGACGAGCCAGCGTGTCAGCCACGTGGGACATTCAAGGTGTGTGTGGGGACACGGGGAAGAGTGGCTGGAAAACCCCTTGTGGTGCTGATCTGACCTGGTAAAAGCTCATAGCAGCACATCCTGTAGGGTCTGCCTTTGCTTTACATCCCCTGGGGTTAGAGCCTGAGGAAGAGGGTTTGGAGGAGAGAAAACAGCATCTTCCAGGCCACGTAGATGCGTTTGAATGTGAACCCCCTTCTACCTGACTTGAAGTTTTGGGGCTGGGCTTCAGGGCTGGTTGCTCTCAGTGGCAACGTGTGCTCTCCTCCAGCGTTCGCAGGAACTTTGCACTTGCCCGTAAACACACGGAGGCGGTGATTTCCACCACCCATCTCCTCTGGTGTGTGTCGAGGTTCTTCCTGCTCATCTCCTCCCTGGTGACTGAGCCCCTTATTTGCCTGTGCAGTAACTTGGCAGCCGCGGCGCTTCAGCTGCCAGAGCTCACCGGGAAGAAACTCGCACGGCAGGAGGAAGGCTGAGCTCTTCCCGGCACAGGCGCGTACAGCGCAAGCCGGAGCCAAGCATCGTGAACTCGAGTGAGCGCCAGCGCTCGCTCGGCGGAGGCAGAACAGGATCTGATTTGAGGGAGCAGAATTAAAAATTAACTTGGCCCCTCTGCCCCCTGACCGGTGTGGTTATTACAGCTGCGCACGAGTGTTCCCCAGCGGGAGGACCCGGGGGCAGAGGGTGTTCAGCTCTCCCGGTGTTGTTGCCTGTCCTTCGCCGCGGTCACCTTTGGATGGAGCGGGGCCGATGGTATCGCAGGCTCCCGTGACAAAAATAACCTCTGAGCCGTGATGGGACTCGTGCTGCCGGTAACAAAGCCGGCCTCTGCCTGCTTCTCCCCAGACACAACGTGTCCTGGATTTTGTGCTCCACATCCCAGTCTCGCTGTCATCGCCGGGGCTGAGAGAACGACAGGCCTGAGAGCTGGAGGTGGTGGAGGGGGCCAGGAGCCATCTCCCAGTCCTGCTGTAGGACTTGTCCCGTTCCTTCCCCGTGGAGAACCCTGGATTGATTGGCGCCTTCCTGGAGTGCCCGCCTGCTTGTGATAACCCCAGGCTCATCTGCCTCCAAAGCTGACCCATCTCAGGTTGTGTTGAGCTGCTGCCTGTGCTGTGTGGCAGCGTTGGTAGTTTTGTGACCGACTGTGCAATTTCAGGAGGTAGGGCTTTGAGGGGTGTCCTTAATGTAGGGAACAAAACCAAGTTTCATCTCGGAGGAGTAACAGAAGATTGAAAAAGTCTATTACTGGTTCAGCATGTGGAGCCCTAAAGTATCTTAAAAGCTCAAAGCAAAAACCTGTTTCTCTTTCAGCTTGGAAACTGTGCTTTGAGTGGAGATGATACACCTTTAACGAACAGCTAGAGGAGCCCTGGAAGCAGTTTTTTGACTGTTGTCACCTCAGGTGTGTCGTCTTCCACACCAGCTCTTCTCAACTTGTTTGACTGCATAATTATCTTAGATAACTATGGTAAAGATCCCATCAGCTGGGCAAATCTCCGCTTTCCTGACTAATCAAAGTGGCGCGGTGTTGGAAATAGGCAGCAGCGCTTGGAGGCAAGGCCCAGGGGTTGTTCCTCCAGCTTGAGAATAAGGAGGATTGCACCCAGGGCCGGACATCTTGAGGTAAGGAGTCAGATGCCTTGTGCAGGACATTACTATCTGCCTTAGTCCTTGGCTCAGTTGAAGAGTGGAAAAACATTTGTGTGCCTCCTCCACCCCAAGCCGTTCCTGGTCACCTGGGGACCTGGCTGCCTCAGTGCTCTGCTTGGACTTGCCAGGCTCTGGTTTGTGATGCTGTTAAGAGGAGATGTGCTCATGGAGAAGCCAGCAGCCAGCTGGGTGGGAAAACTGATGTCCGAGTTATCCGCTCCGAGCGCAGCCGTTGGCGTCGGTGCCTGCCGGGATTCGCGGCCCCGGGGAAGGGTTCTCCTGCGGCGGGAAGGAGGGGAAGCGACGTCTGTGCTCTCCTTGCTCAAATACTCGCCCCTTTTCTGGGGTCATGGTAAGAAATGCGGTGGTCTTTGGGGTTGTGGCCGTTCTGTGATGACAAGCTGGCGAAGGATTTGGAGTAGGAGAGCTGCTCTGACGTGAGCAAGGCTTGCTGAGCAGACTTGCTGTCATTAGCCGATGGAAAAACTGCCCTGTGTTTGATACAAGGTGTAAGTGTGGAGCAGAAACTACTACAGAAGCTCTCCACAGCTAATCTGAAGGACCTTCTTTTGAGTGCTGATGGCTTTATGGTCTCTGGCCTGAGGAGTTAGCTGAATGAAAAGTGACTGAGATGATGTTAACGTGGCAGTGCAGTCAGGGCTCTGTAGGTGCAATGACTACTGTACAATTCACAGAGTCCCAGCCTGGTGGGGGTTGGAAGGACCCTCTGGAGCTCCTCTGGTGCCACCCTCCTGCTCCAGCAGGGTCACCCAGAGCAGGGGGCCCAGCAGCGCAGGGTCCAGGCACCGCTGGAATCTCTGCAGAGAAGGAGACTCCCCAAGCTCTCTGGGCAGCCTGAGACAGACTCTGCCACCCTCGCAGGTGGGATTTTTTAAGATCAACCTGTAGCACAAGTGGCTGAGGGTGTATTTCTGTGCTGCTTTCCCACCTTAGTAGCATCTTGTTGGGTGCTGTGCCACTGGGGGGCTTAGCACAGCCTCCAGCTGTGAAGTTAGAGCGGTGGTCTTGTCCTCAGGCACAGAGCTCCGGCTGGTGCTCTCTCCTGGCAGTCGGAGGGTGACCATCGCTAGGTTGGAAGACTAGGCAGTTATAACCAGGCCCACGTACCAGTTTAGCTCCAGAGTTAACCTAAATATTTAATAGGATTAGGCAAAAGCCTTTGATTGAAAAAAAGAGCGCGCTGGGCTCCAGTGACCTTCACTACACCCTCAGTGGTGGGAGGGAACCCTGCTGACCTCGCTCTCCGTTGGGGCTGCTCTTTCCAGGCCAGGCTGGTGACCCCAGCCTAGCACTGCTGCTCTTCTGCCTGCTGCTGCTCCAAGCAGCACGCTCTGGTTTGAGCGAGGAGCTTGCTAGGGCAAGTTTTAAGGAACTTAGAAGTCCTCTGCTGCCTGTGCAGGAAACCTAACGGTGCGTGGGGAGGAAGGAGAAGCCGGAAAGCCGACCCCTGAGATGTTCCCCCACCAGTCCTCGTGCCTTACTCAGCTGTGCTGCTTCCCCAAGAGGAGGTTTTCTTCTGCTCTGCTGGATTTTTTTTTTTTT
>VWZK01010802.1:0-43112 GCA_013396935.1 Baryphthengus martii | reverse complement strand
CTTCAAGGGGCCTGTCAGAAAGATGGGGACAGACTTTTGAGCAGGGCCTGTTGGGACAGGATAAGGGGGGATGGGTTTAAACTTAAAGAGGGAGATTTAGACTGGAGAGAAGGAAGAAATTCTTCACTGTGAGGGTGGTGAGAGCCTGACCAGCAGGGTCTGTGTCACTGCAGCTCCCTGCTTTCTGCAGCTGAGTCAGGCCTTCTTCATCCATCTCCATAGCTGGGAGCTTGCTTGGCGACTTTCTAATCCTGTCCCCAGAGCTACACGTTGTGCCCTCTGCCAAGCCAGGAGAAGAGCTCGCAAGCGGCTTATTTCCGACTGCCGCTTTATCTCTGCTCAGAAAAGCTCCTCTGTATGAGGAGCTGGAGTGTGGTGCAAACTTTGGAAACGGGGAGCCCAGGCCTGTCCCTAGAACCCTCCCTGGCAGTTTGCTTCAGGTGGTACTTGCACGCTTCCCTCCTCTCCCGCTATCAGACCATTCTCTAACGAAGCGCAGAATTGCAATCCCTCCTCGGCTCTGGCGGTTTGTTTAGTATTTCACTTCAACCTCTCCCGAAGCCTTACTGGTGTGAGAGCTGCTGCTTGTGGGTCATGGCCTCTGGAAGCATCTCTTTGTCCTTCCCTTGCTTCTTTAAAATCTGGTTTGGATCTTTGCACAAGAGGTGATTTCCAGCCTTTGCCACTCCCAGTTGTGTGGAGCTGAGAAGTTTCAGCTTCGTCTCAAAGCTGCAGAATTGCCAGCTTCTCAGCATAGTTACTTCATTCTGGGAATAATGGGGCTCTCATCCTAATTGGGGAGCTGGGGTCATCTACATGCAGACATTGAGGGTTGGACTAGATGACCTTTGGAGGTCTCTTCCAACCCAGGGCGTTCTATGATTCTGTCTCTTGGTGTAATCTAAATACATGGTGGTACCTGGAAGCTAAAACAGAGCATGGTTTGGGGTTTTTTAGCTTCCCCCCCCCCCCTTCCTTCAAAATGAGACTGGAAAACTGTTTCTTGCCTTCTTAATTCCCTGTCTGGATTCAGCCTCCCAGGGACACATTGCTCCACTAATCCTTGCCCTAGATAAGAGCGTGTGGCGAGCGAGGTGGAGGCCACGGCTGACCTTTCGTAACATTTGGCTCTGGTGGTGGTGCTGGGATGTGTTTGGCTTGAGAGGCCAGGCTGTTCTGGCACAAAGTGGTGGCCAAGCCACCGTCTCCAGGCTTGGCTTTGGAGCGGGCAGAGCACTTCGCTCAAGGGGAACCCGCACGCCGAGGGAACGCCGCCGGTTTCTTTGCATTTGTGGGTAGAAGCCATAACATTATAACAGAGCCTGACAAGCCAAAGATTTCCTTCCTGGGAAGGTTCCAGCTGCCTGATATCTAATCCTTTGGCAGCTGGCTCCCAGCCTGGTCTCACAGGGGCAGGGAATTTTCTATGAAAAAAAACAAGATTCTTTAAAATCCTGTGCTAGATGAATTTGTCCTTCCTCGGTTCTTCACAGAAGCAGGACGCTTACCTTTGGCTCCCGACAGCCAGGCTGTAGCAGCAGGGTGTCTCTTCCTCAGCCGGCTTCCACCGGTCCTCCCATACATCGCCACGTACTGCTAAAATACCCTGTGAAGGGCTGCCAAGCAGAACCTGGGGCTCCTGGGCAGCTGGCCGAGGCGCTTTTCCTGGAGTCCTGCTAATCCTGTTTACTCTGGGAGGAGTACCGTGGAGGACGTGGGTGGGAACAGTGAAAGAATGGTTGTTTTCGCTCTGGAAGCTGCCGCCTCTCGTGCGTCGAAAATAAGAAGCCAGCTCTGTGTGGTTTTTGTTCTTGCTCTTTCAGATCCTGGGCGCTGTCATCCTGGGATTTGGAATATGGATTCTGGCCGACAAAACCAGTTTCATTGCAGTGCTACGTAAGATCGTGTTTCTTCATCTTCTTTCTCCTCCCGAGTTGTCTCTGTGCTGGCCCGTGGTGCCCCGTCGGGATGGGCAGCGCTCTGATGCAAGGTCCCTGACCTGAGCAGTACCACGGAGTGTTGCAGGATGGGACCCTGTCGGGGCAGAGTGAAAGGGGCTCAAAACTGAGCCAGGATTCCAGGGGCGGCCTCCCCAGTGCCCAGCCCAGGGGGACGATCCCTGCCCTGGTCCTGCTGGCCACACCAGTTCTGACTCAGCCAGGATCCTGGGGGCTTCTTGTCCCCTGGGCACTCTCGGCCTCATCTCCAGCCACCTGGAGACCAACCCCCCAGGGCCTTTCCCACCAGGCATTTTCAGCCACTCTGCCCCAGCCTCGAGCAGTGCCAGGGGTTGGGGTGACCCAAGGGCAGGACCTGACCCTTGGCCTTGTAGAACATCATCCCATTGTCCTTGGCCCATTCATCCAGCCTGCCCAGGCCCCTGCTAGAGCCCCCCGACCCTCCAGCAGATCAGCACTCCTGCCCAACCTGGCGTCATCTGCAAACTGACTGAGATGCTTCTTCCCAACCACACTGCTCCTGTGGAGGGTGTTATCTCCCATGTCCTGCTGACCCCTCTGGCCTGGCTTTGGAAGGCGCTGGGTGGAGCCACCACGCCCCACTGGTGCCCTCCATGCAGATACTGCCGCTTGCTCCGCTCTGTGCTGCGGTACCTCCCTCGCTGCTGCAGTACCAGAAGGGTATGAAGCGCAACGAGGAGGGCTGGTTAATAAGGTGGGAGCAGGAGCAGAAAGGCACTTTTCGTACAAGCAGCCAAAAAAAGGAGCATATCAGGGCCTGGCTCTTTGCAGCACCCGTCACAATCTGAGGCGTGTTCCCTGCCAGTTAGAATCAGAGAATCACTACGGTTGGAAACGACCTTCAAGATCATCAAGTCTACTAAAAATTATCATGACCCCTAAACCATGTCCAGGTACAAAGGCCCTGAGCTTGGCTTTGTTTCTTCCCATTTCCCCAGAATCTCTGCTAACGGAGCATTGAAGGATTTGACTTCCTTCCTGGAGATTTCCAGCATCAGCTCTCTCTCCCTGCCCTCGGCTTCCTTTCCCATGCCTTGCCCCTCTTGCCCTGCGCTGCAGCCAGCCCGGCTCCGGGGCAGGAGCTCGGCGCAGCAGGGCACGGACCCTGCCAAAGGAGCCTCTTGTCCTCCCTTGGCCCTCTGCCCGGCGCTGGGGAAAATGCGGAGTGACGGCAGACAGAGCGAGTCCTCTCCCCTGCAGAGCCTTCTCTTGCTGGGAGAGAAGGGCGAGTGCGGCTCCTGTCCGCCTCTTGCTTCTCTTTTGAGTTGGAAACACCTTTTTTTCCATGTTCTAATGAGAAGTTGAGTGATCAGGTGCTTTCCGGCGCTGGGGAGGTCCCGCAGCCCGGGCGCTGGAATGCTTGCGGCTGAGCAGGGAGTAGTGTAGCCTTGTGAAGGCAACTCCTGTAAGGCGGCTCCATCTCAGATGCTTTGTGGTATCAACACCTTCAACCTGCGAGAGTCCCGGGAATGGTGAGGAAGGAGGAGCAGGATCCTATTTCTGTGGCCTACGTCCAGCCAGGGAGAGATTGGTCTGCAAAGGAATCCAGGTTGAAGTGGCCTGCGTGGCAAACAGCTCTGAGTCATTCTTTTTTTGATAATTGATCGTTTTTCCTCCTCTCAGCACATTCTAGGGAAAATATTTGGAAGCTGGTGACTTGTAGCAGGTTATCAGAAGCAGGGGGAGGTGTATGTTCAGGGAGGAGAAATATTCCCCTGGATATGATTGTTCTCTCTTAAGTTGTTTTGGGAGGAGCTCAGAGGAAGCTTGTCTCCTGGGACTTCTGTCCAGGAAACTAAATGCTGAGCTCTAGGAACATTATCTCTGTTAATCACTGGACATCCAGAATTCCCCTACACCCTGCAGCTCGCAGGTTTAAGCACATCTCTGAATGATAAATGAGGTTTCTGGTGACTATTTCCAGAGGGAGTATCTCAAACTTACATGCCATAATTCTTGCTCCCTCCAGTCCTCTTCTGCAAGAAATAGTCCTGTGACCAACCCAAATGTAAGAGCTTGTTTCTTCTGATGCTCACAGTGCGAAAGGTTGAAGGGTGAGGCATTTGGGCACGATGCCTGTTTTGATCCTGGAATAGTGTGCTTCTCTTCAGGGGGTCATGCAGAGGTGTTGCAACAGCCAGCAGCGAGTGCCTGGCCACGAGCCCTTCCTCACTCACCTGGAGCATCATCCCTGGCCAGCACTGCCTGTAGCTCCCGTGTCGTGCTTCCCTACACGGGGCTTGTGTTGCCCACTGACCACACGTGGATAAGTCAAACCAGAAAGGCTGGAAGCAGGAACAGCACGTGAAAGTGACAGGCCAAACCAGAAAGGGGTTTTAGGACGTGACAAAAAGCTTCCCTGAAAATAGTGAAGGGAGTTGAAGCGAATGGGCAGCAGTCGCGGAGCAGAACGTCCTTTATCAGACTCTCCCTCAGAGCACGTTGGTGAGGGAGTGAATCCAGGAAGCAGTGAACTCTGTCCAAACAAGTTTGGTTTGTTTGGGGTGACCTTGAGTCTTCCAGGCTCTGAGAGAATGGAGACCTGCATGTTGGTTTTGAAAGCCTTCCTGCATCAGCAGGTCCCCAGAAGCCGCCTTCGGTCTCCGCGCTCAGCTCACCTCTGGGCCGTCCCTCTGTAGAAGCCGGCAGGCGTTCAGAGGGAGATACGGAGGTGCTTCTCTGAGTGGCGATGGCAGATTTATTTATTTTATTTTATTTTTTTTGTCAGTAGCTAATTTTGTTCCCTCTCCTGTCCCCTGCAGAGATGTCATCGCCCTCCCTGAAGACTGGGGCATACATCCTCATCGGTGTCGGGGGTCTCACCATGCTGATGGGGTTCCTGGGCTGTCTTGGAGCAGTCAATGAAATCCGATGTCTCTTGGGTCTGGTGAGAGAATTCGTGCTGTGTTTTAGATCCAACCTTTCATACCTTCCCGTCGGAATAGCTGGTGGATTGTAGCTGGGGCTCTGGTCTCCTGAGGATGGTACTTCTGCTAGGTCAGCTTACTTCCAGTTCTGAATTTGCACCCGTGAAGTTTCCCAGCAGTCAGGAGGCTACGACACCAGTTCCTCGGATTTTACTGGTGATGAGCTAATAGCTCTGTGACCTGAGAGAAGATTTCACTGACACTTTGGGCATAGAGTGGGTTGAGGTCTGCCAGCTGAGGGGAGGTGTCCCAGGTGACCCTCTACATCATCCCCCTCTACTGAGACTTCCCAGTTAGCGTTGTGCTCATAATGCTGCAAGGACAAGTGTCAGGGGCAGTGAGAGAGAAGAGGAAGAGCGACCACATCCTGCTGTGCTGCAAAGAGCTGCTTGTGGAAAGAGTGTGGGAGAGTTGAGAGAGACTGGACAAGGAATGTCCTGTATGCCAGGACCTCTCATCAGATGGTTCATCTATAGATTTTCTGTCTGTGATGGATGAGGTGACACTTGATACACCTCCACCTGCTACTGGGCTCCTGCTTATTCAGAGCACATGTGGGTAGGAAACCAAGTATGGCCACATTGTGTGTCCTGGTGTGAGGAACATCTCCTCATGTAATGGTGGTGGCTGCCACCGTTTAAAAGTAACCTCAGATGTCAGACTTTCTTTAAAAGCAATTTGCTAGTCAATCTTAAAGTTAGATCCTCAAAAACCATTTTTTTTTTTTTCCAAAAACGAAAAGGTAATTGACTTTAAAAAATAATAAAAAACAAAACTAGATCTGTGAAGTCAACTTATCTTGCCCCAGGGCTTGTGGTAGGCAGAGTCCAACTGGTTGTGGTCAGAGTGGACTGAGGATGGAGCTGGAGATGGGAGAGGGAGTCCCAGCTGGAACGACCCGTGCAGAGGGTGCTTGTAAACCCTCTTCGCTCCTGGAAGGCCTGATGAGAGAAGTGCCAAAGTGCACTGGTCCAAAGTAGACGCTTGTGCTTAAGCTTTTACCAGGGAGAGCGTTGCTGACAGAGCTTGTTGGCAAGCAAAGGTGTTGGCTTCTCTTGCGTATGAAACCTAAGTAGGGTTTGTGCTTCTAAAGCCTGATCGTCGTCATGGTTTTTTTTGCTTCCAGTACTTCACCTGCCTGATGCTCATCCTCATAACTCAGGTTGCTGCTGGACTGGTCATCTACTTCCAGAAAGAAACGGTAAGTGTTTCCTGCTGTGCATGTTCTACTTGGTCTCAGGGAACAGGAGACACCTGGGAATTCTTTCTTCCAAACTGGGCTATACCTTTACCCCAGCTCAAAAGCTTTGCTGCTTCTATGCCTGCCAGCTCCAGCAGTGCCGCCCTCTGACTCTCTCAGGGGAGGTTTCGACTGGAGCTGAGGAACAATTTCTTCTCCTCCAGGGTTGTCCAGGCCTGTCCCAGGCTGCCCAGGGCAGGGGTGAAGTCCCCATGATCCCTGGAGGGGTTTCCAAGCCATGGAGATGCGGTGCTGAGGGACAGGGGTCAGTGGTGCCCTGGCAGGGATGGGGCAACGCTGGGACTCCATGAGCCTGAAGGTTTCTTCCAACCCAAACGATTCTGTGGTTCTCCCTGTACCACTGCAGGGCTGTGCTTGTGCCTCCTGAGCCACCCCTCCTGCCCAGTGGTTGCAGGAAGGAGGTGGTTGAGGAGAGTCATGGATGATGGTGAAGTCTGGGGGCGGGAGGAGGGCACCTGCCCCCAGCGTAGCCAAGACGAACTCTGCACGAGTGGCTTTGGTGAGTGAGCAGCTGCTGGCTGGGTTTCCTGCCCCGTGTCCTGGGAGGGCAGCTGGTCCCTGGGCTGGCTGGAGCTGGAGGAGAAGCCGCAGCGTTGGTGGTTGCTGTGTGAGGTGACAACTCTGAGCAAGCTGATGATTCTCTGACTAATGCAGAGGAAGAGGCGTGGGGCTGGGCATTCCCCTGCCACAGGGAAATGTGACTTTTCAGACCATGACATTCCGTCCTTCCGTTGGTATTTCTTCTCCAGCTGTCACTCTGCTCTAGGAAACCCCAGCTTTTTGAGCTGTAGCTCTTCATTTGAACCTCAGTCAGACCTGGGAGAGAATCAAAATGCTGGGGGTTATTCTGCACAGCCCTTGGAGCTGTTGTGGCCGAGGTCAACACTTGTCTGGTTCCAGCAGACTGGCAGGAGTCGCTGAGCTTTAGGCAGATGCTCCCGTTCCTTCCTCGGTGAACAAACTTACGGAGAAGCTCTTCAGAGGATCCCTGAAGCGGAAGGGCTCTGGAAGTACCTGCCTAGAGCACTAAGAAAAACAGTTTTGGGAAGGTCTCGGCTGAAAGCTCCCGCACGCCGGCGTGTGGCTGCGCTTCAGTGACACTGTGCGTGTCGCTCCGCTTCACTTGATGTGCGTCATCCCCGGGCAGCGCATCCGAGCACGGCGGAGCAACCTGAAACCTGCTCGAGATCCAGTCCCTTGGTGTCCATTGTGTTCTTTGTGTTCCCTTCTTTATGACTTGAGCAACTGGGTTAGATGTAAAACCAGGAGCAACAAGAGTGAGGGGAAAGGAGCTTGGATCCAGCCGGCAGCAAGGTGACGCTCGCTCCTCCGCTTGTGACGGCAGCATTTCTTCCTGCACTGCGGGAGAGCCGGCAGGGTGGTGGTTGTCCTCTCTGCTTACCCTTTGCTTGATGAGGAGCTACTGAGCAGATCCACACGGTGCTGTTTTGTTGGATGGTCTGTTCCTTTTCAATGTCCAAGTCCCTGGAGTTGCCCAGTCCTACTGGGAGGATGTTGGTGCTGCATCCATTGGGCTACAGCTGTTGGCGACTGAAACTGTCTTGGAGTGTGATTTTCTTAGGGACAACACAACAGTAACATCACAAATAATCTTCAGCTTTGGAGGTGAAGGCTGCTCTTTGCCTCCATCTGGTGGGTTGTGAGCCTCTAAATGCGTGAGAGCCTGGGCAAGGTCTCTCTGGGCCGAGTCCACACAGTTCTTTATGGTTTGGCTCTCGGTGCCTCCGGCGAAGGAGAGCGGTGGTCTGCTGGGACTTGCCCTACTTGCCAGCTATTGTTTGGAGTGAACTGGCCTGTGTGGTGGCGGCAGGGACGTGCCTTGGGCTGTGGACTGTGCTTAGTTCCAGAATCTGAAGTGACTGGAGGGGTGAGAGACCCCTCCTGGGTTTTTGAGACTGTTTTTTGTGGGGAGGCTAGAAGCTTGTTCAGCCTGGAGAAGAGGGGACTCTGAGGAGACCTTACTGTGGCCTCCAGGCACTTAAAGGGGCCTGTCAAAGATGGGGACGGACTTTAGAGCGGGGCCTGTTGTGACAGGCCAAGGGGTGATGGTTTTAAACTGAAAGAGGGAGATTTAGACTGAAGAGAAGGAAGAAATTCTTCCCTGTGAGGGTGGTGAGACCCTGGCCTGGTGAAGATGGTGAGAATACTGACAGCCTGCTGAAGCACTTAGCGTGGCTTCCTAGCTTGTCTTCCTCTACCAAGTGTGGAAGGGTGGGTGATCAGCTGCAGGTGTCTGTGGTTCCCCTTCGGGCTGCGGAGCAGAGGGACAGAATCCCCCCCTGGCCCTGCTGCCCACAAGGGACATCTAGTTCAGGCTCTGTCTGTGCTCGTGGTGGGGCCTGGGATGGAGAGCAGAGGCACTGCCTGGGATTCTTGCAGAAATGACACCCGGCTCCGTCTGGCCTCATAGCTGAGGGGTAGATGGGCCTCGGGGAGGACGACCAGCCGAGCTCTCCTCGCGTCCCTCTGGATGTGGAGGAGGGGTGAGGGTGGGAGCTGGGAGGCTCAGTAACTGATGAGGCTTATGGCAGCGGCCAAGGCCGATCTCATTAGTCAGAACCAGGTCAGGTTGCCTTGGTTTGAAGGGAAGGAAAAGGGGAAGCAAAGTAATTAAAAGGGGAAGAGCTAGACGGCATGAGAAGAAAGATCGTGCAGCTCCCATCTGTCTGCCCTGACATAGCTGATCCTGCAGAGCTGAGCTGCAGTTTTCCTGGGAAGAAGAGTTGCTGATGTAGAGAAGCTTCTCTGTAAGAGTAGGTGCTGCTTCCTCTTGCTGGGTGTCTTTGAGTTTGCCACAGCCATTTGTGGTGCTTAGCACTAGAAGGAAAGAATCATAGAAAGGGGAAGAACTGTTCCCTCTGGTCTGAAACGTGCTGCAGCACCACAGACCAAAAGAGAAAATATGGGATGGGAGCATCCAGGTGCTCAGGCTGATGTAACTCTCCCATCCCTCAAGTGACCGATCTGATGACACTTCTCGTGTGATCTGAGCCTGTCCTTAGCAATAAGAGCTGTCCTCATGGGCAGGCTGGCTGGGAAGAGTTTCAGAAGGAGGTGAGAAGGTGGTGAAGGAGTCTGCCCAGTGGTGGCTTGAACCACTCCTCAAACTGAGAGGTGGTGTAAATACCTCTGGATAAGGAAATGGGGCCGAAGGGACCGTTCGATTCACCTGAGCTTTGCACCAAGGATGTTAATAAGCAGTTGAGGTCGTTGTAGGACTTCCTGTCTTAATATGGAAGCAGCAGTTGTAGGAGTTTGGGGAGAGGCAGATCAAGACCTTGTGAGAAAAGGAAGTTTCCAGCAGCTGTGTGTCAGAAGGAGCCAGCTGGGGACGCGAGCAGCGTGACTCCCACCCTCCCATGTGCAGATCAGCTTCAGGCACCGAGGTTCTGGAGCAGAGCCTCGCTTACGGCAGCGGGGGACAGGGTTAGAAACCCCCTGACCTGTGAGCCCTTGAGGCAGCGTTGGCCTTCAGCTGGTGCTGACCTCACACCTCTACCTGCCCTGGGACTTCAGCATCTGTTTTGCCAGGGTAATCCTACCCAGCTCTGATTCCTTACTGCTCCTCAGGTTCATAGCCGTGCTCTGTGCCGGGCCGTACGGGCGCTTCGGCTGTCGCGTTGCGTACCAAAGCCGCTGTCATCCTTCCCTTCAAGGCTGAGACTCTATAGATCACCTTACTTGTATTTATTATTTTTTGCAATCAGCTTTCTTTGCGTGGCCCTTCAGAAAAGGCCACAAGGAATTGACTCATCTAGCTCTCCTGTTTTTTTCTTTTTTTCTTTTGCCAGCTGAAAGACGAGTTGTCCCACATAGTTGGAAATCTGATTGAAAATTATGACCCTCTGAGCGAGGATGAGAGGAACCTAGAAGATGCCTGGGACTATGTGCAGACACAGGTGAGTCCTCGGGGGCAACAGAGCAGGTGGTGCTTTGCTAGTGCAGCCAGTGGCACCTCAAACTGGGCTGAGGACAGGGAAAAATGGATATTGTGAGTGGCAGTGCTATAGCCCATTGACCTGGCAGGTCTACAGAGTTGCCTGTGAGGTTTGGTGCCTGCCCCTGGGCCGGGACATCCCCTGGGATCAATTCAGGCTGGGGTTGAAGGGACGGAGAGAGCCCTGCGAAGGATTTAAGGGTGTTGGGAGCNCCCATCCCTGGAACGATCTCAGAGGAGGTTGGATGGGGCTCTGAGCAACCTGCTCGAGTTGCAGATGTCCCTGCTCCCTGCAGGGACGTGCGACCAGATGACCTTGGAAGGTCCCTTCCCACCCAAACCATTCCATGATTCTATGGCAGCTGCCTTGCTTGCTCTTCCTAGGTAAGACCCCGAGCCATTCCCGCGTGCTGCCCGTTAGAACTGGCTGATAATGGCCATGTAGCCTAACAAAGAGCACCCCAACACTTCCCTCTGTCTGCAGGGCCTCCAGCACACTGCCTGGTGAGAAAGCCACAGCACATCCAATTTGGATAGCAAAGAAAGTCCCCAGCTTATTGCCAGGCGAGCCCGCGGCGCTGCCGGCCCCTCCGCTCGGTGCGCATCGGTCGCTTCTTGCGATGGCTCGCCTGTGAATGTCGGCGTCCTCGGGAGCCGTCCAGCTGCTCATGGTTTCTGTTTTAGCATCAGGGTCAGCGCTTGAGCAACTAGGTCAGTGTTCAGGCGCCCTGGAGTCATGACAGCTGTTTGCTGCCAAACCACAGGCTTCAGAGCTGCCTCTTGTGGTTTAAACACATGCCCAGCGTGGGACCTGTGTGGAGCAAGGACAAGTAACAGCATTTTTCTCCTGCCTGCAGAACGCTGACCTGCAGCATCTCCCCTCCTTGGAGGGAAGATGATTTATTGATGTTTTATCACTCGAGTTGTGTCTTCTTGCTGGTGGGCTCGAGAGAAGCCTGAGTGGAGAGAGGATCCTGCTTGAGCCCTCCTTTTGTGTAGGATCAGAAGAAGGTTTTGTAGAGGTGGAGAAGTTGTGTGTTAGGAGTCTAATTCTGCTCATATTCTGGAGTTAGCACTTCAGAGGAGGTGGGTGTTCTGTGGACCAGAGTTGGAGTTCAAGCCCAGGCTTTTCTAGAGGTAGTTCCTTCTGGAAGCTGGAACTTCAACGCTTATTTGGAAACCAAATGCTCCTCCTGGTGTGGGTGTTAAGCTGTTGGTACTTCCACTCTCACATCTGTTATGTCAGACTGAAAAATTCCTTTTCTTTTCTGGGCAGAGAAGGATTTTCCCTAAACTTCCACCTCAGGTTTGGTAGCTCTTCTGCTCTGTACCACTGTGCAAGCTCTGGGATCCTCGCTTAGGGGAAGATCTTAGTCTTTGCTGGACTTCCCGATGTGCTTTCCCTTCCAGGAACTGCAGTTTTATCACGTGGCTGTAGAGGAATGTAAATGTTTCTTCGGATGGAAAAGTTTCCTCATCCCATCTCCTTCCAGCCAGTCCCAGCTGCAGCCAGGCGGGTGCACACTCGGCGAGGCTCGCTGGGGCTCGGTGGCCTGTCACCGCCATCGTGTGGTGGCGGCTGCTGGCCCCAGGGGCCACAGCTGAGACACTGTCCCAGGTTGCCCCGAGAGGTGGTCGCTGCCCCATCCCTGGAACCATTCCAGGGGAGGTTGGGCCGGGGCTCTGAGCAACCTGCTCTAATTGCAGATGTCCCCACTCCCTGCGGGGTGTTTGGACCGAATGAGCTTTGAAGGTCCCTTCCCACCCAAAGTACTCTCTGGTTCTGTGCTCAAAGTCTGCTAGAAGTGGCCCTTTAACTCTTGTCTTGCTAGAAGAGCTGTTTTCTGGTAGGAAATCATGGTCCTGTGTCCTGGACAGCCCTGTGCAGGTTAGATGATAACCAGGTTATCATCAGGTAACCAGGGTGATGTTCTCCTGTAACTAAGTCCTGCAAACTGCGTGGCCTGAGGGTGGTGTTCCGTGGAGAGGCTCCTGTGTGCTCCTGCCCCCGCTGCCTCCTTGTTTTCCCGTGCAGTCCATTATCCATGCCAAGTGTCAGACTGTGGTGATCTCTCTCTGCTTATTAGATCACCTGCTGTGGCTGGACCGGAGCGAAGGACTGGGAGAAGAACGAGTTTATCATCAACCAAAGCATGACTGTGTATCCCTGCTCCTGCTCCAATAGCTCCAAGGACTTGCAGGTAGATACCGGCTTCTGTAATCTGGACGTCCCCGTCAATGGCACCGCAACGTACGCCGACTGGCCTGTTCATCAGCAGGTGAGTGGGTTTGCAGGCCCTGGGGAGCTTCCACTGAAGTCTCCTCGGCTTCGTTCCTCTGAGAAACTACTTAGAGTGCTTTTTTCACGTCCATGTTTCTTGAAGTGCCTGTGGAAACTGGGGCAAGAGGAGCCCTTTGCTGCTAAACCGACTGTGAAACCGACTGGTGTGGTGTGTAACTGGGATAACCTTGGCGTGGGCAAGAAGATGTTTAATAGATTGTCAGTCTTGAGAGGCTTCGGTCCATGCTTCTTTCTCTTGTGACCATGTTTTCTCCCCAGGGATGCATGGATGGTGTCGAGAACTGGTTGAAGGACAACCTTGGTGTCATTCTTGGGGTCTGCACTGGTGTTGCTGTTATAGAGGTAGGTCACTCCCTGACCCAATTCCATGCTCTTACCATGGGCACTCTGAGAGGCAAAGCTGTTTTTCCCAAGGAGTGGACACCTGGTTTAGTGGCCCTGCAGTTCTGGCTCTTACTTGTGTCCACCTGGAGCTTTGAGCTGCTGCTGTCATGGGTTGGATGAAAAACTGAACAAAGCCCTGTCTGCTTGTGGTTTGGGCTGCTGGGTAATTTGCTGTGTGTGCAACCAGGAGGAATGAGACGGGCGACATCCCACTGGTGAAGTCCCACTCGTTGCCTGAAAAAGCCCATAAGACAGCTGTCAGTTGATGGCATGTCTTTTTGAGGTCAAATATTTTTGTCATCTCAGTCGTCGTGTTTTCCCTGCGTTGGGGACCGGCTCTTTTTGCCTGGGTGATGTTATTAAAAGGAGACCGCAGCGTTCTGCTGCCCTGCGTCACCCTTTCTCCCCACCTCAGTGTCTGGTTGCTGACTTGGTTCCGTTCCTCTTTTCTCCCTCCAGCTGCTGGGGATGATCCTGTCCATTTCGCTCTGCAAGAACATACACAGCGAGGACTACACCAAAGTGCCCAAGTCTTGAGTTGGCTGACTCCAGAGCTACGGCACCACGGAGAAAGGAGCAAACAGCACATTCCTGCCTCGTACCCAGACTGTCCAACCATTGACCATTATTCCTGTGACACCCCATTTTCTGATACCACTCTGCTAAGAACCGTTAGAGTTGCGATACAGCCCGATCTTCTGGCAATAGGGCCCTTGGGCCACCTGCGTCCTGCCTCTGGATTATTTTTGTCTCAAGAAGCAGAACTTCGTTGTCTCGTATCACGGGAGACACCGATTAACCCGAGGGGACGATGCTTTTGCTGCCTGCTCCATGTTAAGCAATACTGTTCACATCTCCACTCCGCAGCCCGCTGGACCTAACACACAATAACTCCTCTCCCTGTCTCGTTCTCCTCTCACACATCTTTCCCCCTTCCCCCCAGAAGTCCCATCTCTCTATCCCACGAGCCAGGATTGCTGTTCAGATTCCAGTGCTTTGGTAGCTTCACCTCCTTCACTGACTTGTGGTGGTAACTAGTCGTGCTTTATAGGCCTTCTCCTCCCTTGCGGTTCACCTGGTTTGGCCGCTGCCGTGCATCTCCCAGCCCAGGCTCTCCTGGGACAGCCGGTGCCACCCTCACGCTCGCTTCTCCTGCTCCTGGAGTCGGCTGCGCCTCGCCTTCAGCGGAGCTCTTCCCTTGGAGCGTGGTGAGAAGCCACCGGGAGGGAGCCAAGCCTGCCTGTTCCCAGGGTGGCCTGGCAGGTGGTGGTGGTGGTGGTGGTGCTGGTGCTCCGCGGCCGCAGGAATGGGTCTCTTGGCTTCTGAATGTGGCTCTTAGATGTTTCTCCCACTTGCCTCTCTACCTTTTCCTCTGCTCCTAGCACTGCTTTCTTGGCTCTGGCCAGCTGGGAGGCACTTCAGAGGCTGTTCCATAGCGAGGCCCCGGCCCCAGGCTGGCTCTGCTGGTTGCATTCGTGGGTTGCCAACTTTTAAAGAGGTTACAGTTAACTTGGTTCTTCCCCTGCCCCCTTCATAATCGTAACGTTCGTTAGCTGTGGGTTTTAGGGGCGGAGGTGGAGGATCTGAGTGGATTGCTGACGCTGTCCATTAGAGATACCACTGTGGATTAGGGGCTGTAGTTTGGATCCGAGGACGAGCTGCTTTGATTGCAGTTGTCCCGAGGCCTGTCACGAGTGTGAATGCGGCAGCCCATCAGGAGCTGGTTCCGGGTGGTTTCTGTACTGGAGTTGCTGGGCTGTTGGTCTCTGCAGCCGGTGGCCGGCAGCACAGAGCGGAGTAGAGCAGAAGGAAGTAGGAATTGTGTGTGAAAAGCTGCCCCAGCCCCTTAGACAAGGGAGATGGGTGCAAATCCACAGTCTCAGAGGTGGCTTGGACGCAACTGATGTCCTGCAGTTGCACGTGGGTGCGGGAAGCTGTAGGAGAAGAGAAGTGGGTGGTCCTCACCTGAGGCCTGAGACAAGGTCCTTGGTGAGAGGGCCTTTGCCTTACAGAGGTGGTCCCAGGACCGTCTCTCGTCGGGGCTGGGTCGGTGGCAGTAGCCCCAGTTCTGAGGGATGGCTTCACTACCTACTCAGTGCTCCTTCCGAGAAGAAAGGCTCGTTCAGGGGATGAGGGCCCTGCGGTGGGTCCCTGCTCGGTCCTCTCTGGACACAACGGTGACTGGGGAGAGTAGACACCGCTGGGCAACTGGTTTTTATGGAGGTCTGATAAAGAAGGCTTTGCTATTTTGAGGCACCTGCCCCCACTTGCCCAGACCCTTCAAGCTGACCTTTGCTAGAGCAGAAGGCACCCGTCTCCGCAGCCGAGCTGGCCAGCTCTCGTCGCGCAGCGTCTCTTCTCTAACGTCTTCTTCCTTGTGAGATCCTTGTTCGGTTACAGATGCCAATGCTGAGCAGCAAGGAAAAAAAGGAGCCCGTGCGGGGATTTCCTTTTGGGTTTTTTTTTGGTCTGTTTTTAGCAACATCTTCCTACTGGAAGAAATGCATGTACAGATACAAAAGCCTAGAGGGTGAATATTTCTGTAATAAAGACTTTGCTAAAAAAAAAAAAAAAGGAATCTATCTCTGCCTACGACTCGTGCGTTGCGATGGTTTCCCTTTGCTGCTTCTCCACCCCATTCCACGTGCAAATTGCCATCGCCTGGTTTGCTGGGAGGCAAAGAGCCTGTGAAAAGCTGTTCTGAGGCTTGTGTGGAGACCGGTGGACTGTGAAGATACTGCCCAGTGGAGAGAGGTGACACTTCTCCTGGGCTATGTTCTAGAGTCAGCTTGGCCTTGGGTCTGTCCTGGGGTGAGCCGAGTGGTGGTTCCTTTGAATGACCTGTGATCTCCTAAGCTGAGTGATCTCTCTGTTCGAAGGAGTCACTTCAGTGCACTGATGGAGTTTGGAGCTGTTGCTTCAAGAAGTAACAAGCCTGACGTCAGTCATAAACCCCAGACTGGTTTGAGTGGGAAGGGACATTTCAAAGTTATCTGGTCCAACCCTCTGCAGGGAGCAGGGACATCTGCACCTGGAGCAGGTTGCTCAGAGCCCCATCCAACCTCCCCTGGAATGGGGTCAGGGATGGGGCAGCAACCACCTCTTAGGGCAGCCTGGGCTGGGCTCTTCCACCCTCAGTGTCAAAAATTTCTTCCTTTCTCTCTGGTCTGTCTCCCTCTTTTAGTTTAAACCCGTCCCCCCTTGTCCTCTCCCAACAGGCATTGTTGGGACAGGACAAGGTTGCTCAGAGCCCCATCCTCATATTGTTTAAAGGAGAGTGAAGTTTGCAGAGAAGAAGGTGCTGGGGCACTACCGGCAAACTGGTGGCAACTGGTCTGAAGTCAAGACTTCAGTTACCCCAACCAGTGGAGCAAGAGGTGCTGCAATCGGCGCTGGGCCCACGTAGGGTGCAAGGGTCTCTCAGACCTGTGAGTACAACTTGTTCCTTCGGGCTCTGCTGGGCGGTGCTTGAGGAGAGCTGGGTCCTTTGGTCGTACGGGATCTCCCCTGGTCCTGGTTGGCTCCCTAGTGATTTAGAGGGCCACACTTCATGGCAGAGCTGCCAAACCTCAGCAGGCGGCTGCTAGGTGAGGAATGGCGCTGCTTGTTCTTTAGCCCGAAGTGGAGCTGGAAGGAGGGAGGGCGAGGACAGCTGCTCGTCCCCAGCTTGGGTCCCCAACTGCCCGAGCCGTGTGGGAAGCACTTGCCTTTGGCCGCTGGAGGGGGGTGTTCCACCGAGAAGAGCCCGGGTGCTGAGCTATCAGCAGCGGCTGGTCCCTGGGGGACGAGATGATGACGCTGATGGCTTCCTTCTGCTCCTAGTTACTCCTGGCAGCAGGGTAGCGAAAATAACTTGTAATTACAAATGTAGTCTCCTCGTAAACGATTTGTGCTGCACGCCTGGCATTTTTAGGGATAATTATCCCTTCCATTTCTTGCGAGCAGCGCACTGTCGGAGATCTTGCTGCTTGTCTTTCACTACTGTATATGGGTTGTGTTTGCTTCTCCAGCTTCTGCCCCGAGTAGCTCTAGAAGTGGGAGAGAGCACGAGGAGCTCCTCCTGCTACTTCTTTCCTTGTCCTCATCTTTGTAACGTTTCCCTCCATCCTCCGTTCCTTTGTGAGGTCGGTCATGGTGGGAAGGAGGAGGCATTTGATGCTTGTAAACCTGATTAGAAAGGATTTTAGGGAGGAAGTCCTCAGACCTTCAGAGAGCAAGAAACCTGCTGCTGCTCCTTGGGCCAGGCTCCCAGCTCGTCTCCGGAGGTAAAGATTTACTGTTGGAACTAAAAATCAGAAGAGCACTTGGACTTCTTGAGAGCTGCAAAACACAGCGCCGGCCTCTGCAGCAGCTCAGCACGTGGAAGCATTTTGTGCAGAATCAGAGAGCTGCTCGATAGCCATCCTGGGCCAATAAATGTTGCAGGAGTAGAGCTGTGACCCTCCCCTACCCTGCCATGGCCTCAAGCGAGGCCCCTGGTAATGAACTGGTGACGTTCCCTGCTCTGTGTGATTGTGAGGAACTCAGAAGCTGCTGTAATTCTTCCCCTGAGGTGTTTTGGTTTGGTTTTTTTCTTCTGGAAAGGGAAGGGGAATTGCATTAGTTACAGGCCTACCCAAACCATGCGCACTCCCAGTGCATCTTGTGCTCTGGAGTGGTTTCATCAAGGCACGTTCTCAGACGTGACGCGTGGCAGCTCTTCTCTTCCCTGTCGCTCTCCCATGGGTGTTGGTGCGGCTGCTCCCTGTCGGCTTCGCTCAGGAATGGAGGCCGAGGGTGATGGGCTTCAGAAAAGGTCCGGTTTCTGGCTGCTGAAGGACAGGCTGCGAGTGGTGGCATCGGGCTCCGGGACTTGGTTGGGGATGGTGAGGAATGAGCCACGGGGGTCACGGCTGAGAGGCCAGAGGGCCCTGGGGTGCCCACAAATGCGTCCTGACAGCCAGTTGCTGCCGCTCGATGCCATAAATGGAGAACAAACCCTCCATTATTCATGGTCTGGCTCTAACCCATCACAGCCTCCGAGACGCTTGGCTCCGGCCGTGGCCTTTTCTTGCACAGAACAAACCTCAGTTAGCAGCCAGGATTTCTCAATCGCCTCTTAAGCCAGGTTGATGCTACAAATTTCTCACCGTAAAACCTCCGGACGTGGAACTTTTCAAATACTTGTAAGCTGGCAGAAGGTCCTCAGCAAAAACTATACTCTGGGTGAACCCAAGCTATGAGTGAGACGCTGCTGGTCAAGTGATTGAGCTGCTGCTTCTGCCAAAGGTGGGAGACGACCTCCTCTGAAGGGTGTTGTGTAACCCTCCCCACACAGTCGTACTTCTCCTGGGTAGGAATTTTCTGGTTTCTCCCTCCTCACCTCCTAATGATACAATTGGCTGGGGGTGGTGGGGGGCGGTGTCTGTGCTCTTTGGCTTCTGCGGGCAGGGATTAGGGGAATATTGGATGCTCTGTGGCTGGAGAAAAGGTATCCTCAGTTCTCCAGGCAGAAATATGGCCCCCACTTAAATCAGAGCTTTAGGAGAAAGATAAGGCTATGAGTAGTAGGTGAGTGCTCAGCGAGGTGTGGAATCTGAGGGGGAAAATCCTTCTTCAGCCCCCAGGGATGGTATTTGCACACACTTGAAGTAAATTTCTCTGCAGCGTTGTCTTTCCTGTACCTCCCTCACTAATGAACCACTTGTCTGTCCACAGCAATCCGGAGCTACGCAGAAAATACAGACGCTGGCTTCTCTAATGTGGAAACGCTCTCTAGGAAATTGGAGAGCATTTCCCTTCCCTCCTGAAGGCTCCAGATGTTGGGAGCTCCTTCACCACGTTGCTTTGAGCAAGGGCAGCAGCTCAGGGGTTATCTGTGTTCAGCTCAGTGTTGGCTAACTTAGGAACTACTGGGTTACACCTGGGTGAGGCCATCCTGCTGCTGCCCAGACCTCTAGCAGATCTGGATCTTGACCAGGAGCCCAGGTCCTCACTGTGTCGTCATAGTGGCCAACCTTGTGCTTCGTGTGACTCTTGCCAGTATTATCTACTGTTCATAACCTTAACCCTTCTAAAGGTGGGTTCCCTGGAAGTTCTCGGTCTGCAGCTCCATCTGGATCTGGCCGCCCTGGCGTCACGTAACAAGTTCCAAGGTAACAGTTGGGACCGTGCTGGAGATCAGAGGAATATGCCTCAGACTAAGTTTTTCTCTTTGTTTTTTTTTTTTTTTTTTTTTTCAACCCTGCTTGGAGTTACAGACCAGACATATGGAAGTTCTTCAGAGACAGCAAGAATCCCAGTGCACGTGGTCATCTGCCTCGCTTACCCAGCGTGCTCCCGGGGTATTTTCTGCGTCGCGCTTCTGGAAGCTATTTAGGATTTACTGGGGTGGAAATGTGAGGTGCTGTCAAGCCCATGTTGCAGCACAGGCATCTGCTTTGGGCACTGAGCTTGCAAAATGATGTCAGAGGAGCGTAACGGCGGTGGGGACGGCTACAGACAGCCTGGAACAATAACCCAGCAGAGAGCCGACCTTCAGTTTTGGCAGAGGGTGTTTCATGATGCTCTTAAGCATTTGAGAAGAAGTTGTCCTTTTCATCTCGTGTTGTAATTAACTCCGGTTAGCACTGGTTGGGAATTCTTTTGGCAAAACAGTTTTTCCCTGGAGGGTGTAGATTCCTATAAAACAAAGTGTGTTTTGTTTATGGTTTGTTTTTTTTTCCTTCTGCTTAAACAGGACTGAAAATAGTTGGATGGCTTCTGATGGAGGGGGTTCTTGTGCTTTCTGGGGAGTTGCCTCGTAGTAAACATTTCCCACGTGTGATCTATAGTGGAGAGTGGGAAACAACTGCTCTGGTCAGATCCCTCATCTAAAGGTGAGGTGATTCCCAAACTCTCCTCATCTCAGAAAAACTCAAAGGTTATCTCATCACCCAAAGAGGTAAGCAGGCTCGATCGCACTTTTTTTTTTCTTCTTTCTGGCAATAATCTGCAATCACTCTTTAGTTTTGAAATGCCGACAACTATTTTTTGTGGAAATGAATAAAATCTGGAATTAAAAGAATGAAGGGGATGTGCACTGCAGATTTTTTTTCTGTTTTTCAGTAACTGAAATTCTTTGGAAGAAATCTGTCACACATTGTTGCCCTTTGTCTCCAAAAAAACCCAGCCCAAACCATCCTAATTTCTCGTCCAGCCGCTGCGTGTGTGTAAAACACCTTCCCCTTTCCCCTCTCTAAGGTTAAGATTTATAGGCTTCCTTCGCGGCTGCCAGCCTTCCCTCTGTTGAAGGAAAATAAAAACAGCAATAAATAGATTCACAGCACTGAGGCCATAAATTCCTAAATTCGGTTGCCAAAACTAATCCATCAGTCGAACGCGGGCGTAAACTCCGATAAGAGAGGGGCCGGCGGCGTTCGGCCCATTCCACGCATTTTTATTTAGTTACTGCACTTACTTCACTCAGGAAAAAATTCCGTTTAAGCCCAAAGCTGGTGGGTCACTTCCCAGTGAACATCTCCGTGATGGTATCAGAGGTGTCACCTCCCAGGCCCCACGTGGCAGAGCTGTGCCTGGGAGCATCGCTCTGTTGCTCTGCGCTGAGGTCAAGGCTCAGTGTTGGGAATATAAATTTGAAGCATGTTTCCCGTCTCTTTCTGCTCCCTCGTTGTTTCCAGCAGTGTGAAAAACCTCTAGACTACAGCCCAGGTCCCAGTAAATGTTTATTGGTGTTTCAAACCTCGTACACAAATATTTGTGATCAGTCAGGCAAGGTATTTATATAAACTTCTCATTCAGTAGGTGCTCCCTAAATCAACGTATCTTACCAGAGTAATGTGTTAGTGCTGTATTTGTATTCCTGCTTTCCTGGAACATCTTTTGGGGAATTTTAAAGAAATGATAAGTCTCCAAGTCTATCAAGCTTACCAAATTATTTTTCAGAAATCTCTCCACTACCCATACAAGTTTAATTTTTAGAAGACGTGTACGTGATGCACCACTGTGACCTGCAGTAAGCCTCTTGCTGGATTTAATTATTTTTATTTTGATTTTTTGCTAATAACATTTAGCTTCCCCATTTCTGACCTGGCCTGATGTGGTATTCGCTCTTCAGAAACCCTTTGGGTTTAGCTAAACGAGGAGGACGTGTTTTCTTCTGTGCTCGAGGAGCTTCTGTGAAAACTGGTAAACCAACATGACTCCCTTGGGATCTGGATTCGGTGGTGATGGGAAAAGAAGGAGCCATAAAATTCAAAGAACCATTTAAGAACCTTCATTCAAAAGCCAAGAGTTCCCCAAAGTCTTCTCTCTGGCTTTGGGAAGGTACCCGAGGTGCCTCATTTGATAGCCCAGCCACAGTCGAAAACCTCATCGAAACTCAAGCTGAGCCCTTCGGTGACTGTCACAGAGACATGGATGATGGACTGGAGACACTGCCCCAGGGCCATCGCTATCCCTCCATCCATTTCCTGTAGAATCAGAACATGGGGCAGCTCCACCACCCTTGGTGGTGTCTCTGCCCTTTGATTAATCTCAAACGTAGCTGGTTCTTTTAAATTTTGACTCTTGTGTTAAGAGCTGGAAGGTCTCTGGGGCTGTACTCATTGCAAACATATGTTGGGGTGTAGACCACATCTGTGGTGGTGATGGGGCAGAAAAAAATGGTCTGTAGAAACTTCTCTCTCGACTCCACCCTCTTTGTCACCAATCCATCTCCATGGTTTAACGTTTGTGAGCTGAAGAATCTGTTCCCCAGGCCTTACTTCTGGCACGCTCCGCAAGTTATTCCACTTAAATGGCCTTGCCAAAAGTGGTTGATGCTAGCACGAGGAAGAAGTCTAATGGCTTTCAGCTCCAGTATTCCCATTAAACCCCTGCTCTAGAGCTGGCATCGAGTGAAAGGGCTGCTGAACTGGAATGTTCTCATCTCGCTCAGCAGAACCTGCTCTTAACGGAGGTGTCGGCATCCTTCTCGCCGCGGCCGTGCGCGCCGTGCTGCTGCTGAAGATCTGCACATCGTCCCCGTTTCTGGAGTTATCTGGCACGTGGTTTTGCTTTGCTGACTCTACAGGAGGTGTGTTGTTCCTGCCTCACTGAAACTAACAGATCCCAGATTAGGAGGGTTTGGGTTTTGTTGGTTTAGTTTGCACTGTGGTTGGCTTGGCTCTGGGAACCTCAGGTGAAATGTCAACCATGTTGTTTGTGATGCTGACAGCAGGTGGGAAAGGCCATTTCAACTGCTACCAAGTGATGAGGAGCCTCCAGAACTCCTTGCTGAAAGCAACCTCTTGGCCATGCTGCTTAAGACTGGAGAACTCCATTGGAAAACGGTGAGAATTTGTCGCTGGAAAGCAGAAAAGTGGGGTGGGGACAAGGTCACAGAAGCACTGATCCTGCCCCCAACTCTTGAGACCTTCAGCACCTCCGCGGGGCAGCTTCAGGGATACCTGAGGTGGGAGCGGTGGGTGGCTCTGCCCAGCCGTGGCTCTCCGCGTCATGACGGTGAGCACGGAGTCGGCTCCTGATGGTGCGAGAGGGAGGAGTGTTACAGCTTCTGTAGGTGGAACTAGTTCACGGGTGCTTCATAAACACATGGTTAGTTCCCACCTAAATCAATCACCGATCGCATCTGTTCGGCTCCTTCCCCACTGTGCGTTGCAGTGGCTTTCTGAGCAGCTGAGATCTGGAAGCTGCACTTTTCCTGGCAACCCCGTGCCCAAGGAGGGTGATTCTGCTGCTCTGGTAGAGTCTAGATCTATTCTCCTAGCTGCTGGCCCGTTAAAGGGCAGAGAGGTCAAGCTTTCCTTCAGCAGACCCCAATTCTGCTTAGCTGTGGCTGGACAAGAATGCCAGACTTCATCAGAAATGTCATCCTTTCAAAATTCCCCAGGAGCCAAGCGTGGATATAATGAGCATCTAGCAAACAGGGACAATAATGGTCGCGTAGGCTGCTGGCAACAGCAGGCAGAATGAGGTACATCCTGGTGCTGCTCCCTAATATTCTCCATTAACAGCCCACAGGCATCCTGGGGAAGGAAACACGGCCGACCAAAGGCCAGGGAACAGACAAAACAGGAAAGGACAAGCACTGGAGACCCCTTGCACGTGAAGCTGATTTATTCAAACGCATCCCACCTTCAGTCAGAAGCTTTATCAAGTGCCATCCTGACCCTCTGTCCCTGGCCTCTGTGCCGTAGGCCCCTTGGCCCTGCACATTGCCGGGCTCTGGGTGCCGCCTCAGCGCTCGGAACCGTCCCGCTGCATCAAAATCGCTTGTTCTTTCACCAAATCTTTTCCCCCTGCACCTTCAACTGAGCCAGCTGAGTTTTTCTTGGTCTCCTGTAACTCTTTCTTTTTTCGTGCTCTCCCTGAGTTAGGGAACGGGGGAGGTTTGCCTTCTTTTTTTTGTCATTTCTCTAACTCCTTCCAAGCAGCTGGAATTTATTTCAATAAAGTTCATTTCAATAGAGCCTGGAGCCATAATACACGAGGCTGTGATCTCAGAAGAGCTCGTAAATTAAGTTGGGTCAGCTCTGGTCGCTGTGTGCATACGGAGGCTTCCAAGGACACCCCGTGCCAAGGATACAGCAGCTGCCAGACTGTGTCTGCCCAGGGCTGTCTCTTCTGCTGTCCTATCTCAAGCCACTGCCAAGTGCTTCAGAGGGTGATACGTGATCCCCACGAGTTATTCTTACCGGATCACAACATCCTTCTAGACCTTTGTGGCACGAAGCCGTCGCTCTGCTCTCCTGCGTGTTCTCCCCCGAAGCTGGGCAGTTAAGCGTGGTTTTAAAAAGCTGGTGACCTCCACAGCCAGGCTCTTGCAGTCCCAGCTGCCCAGAAATGACATCTTATTTAAAATAAGACAGAATTTGTCTTGTTGAACGACCAGCTATTGGCTCACGCGGTGCCTCTGTCAGAAAGGCTGCGACGCCTGCCTGCTTGTTGCCGCCGCCTCCTGCTAAATGCTTTTCTGTCTGTAAATCCCTGCATTCAGCAATTATGTCACCTCCCAAACTTGCCTTCTCTAAGCTGAATTAATTGAATAGAATAAGCCTGACACTGGAAGTCTTGTTTTCCAGTTCCCGTGGTCCCTGCTACAGACAGCCCCGCTCAGCAGTAACGCTGTGTGCTTGGAAATCCAGCAGTGGGGGTTTAATTCAGATTACAAGAAAATCCACCCATTAATGGTAAAATAATCCTTTAGGTTGTGCTTGGCAGTAGTTTTTCTTCATCAGTGAACCCACTAATTTAACCTTTTCCCTCCCAAGTCAAGGAAGCTTCTCAAAATACTAAGCTGTTTGTTTATTTGTTTTCTAGTAAATGTTACCTGCTTTCCTACCATCTTGACCTTGACTCGGTGGTTGAAGTCAACTGTGAGCTACGGTCGCTGATTTGTGGAATAACACCGTGTGGAAAGAGTGACCCTCAAAGAGCAGGAAAGTCTCCAGGTCAGTAACTTGCAAAAGCTGTCCCGTGACCTTCCTGCTGGAGAGGGACGTACCAAGCTCAGGAGAACCCTCTTCCCTTCTGTTCCAGCCTCTGGTGGTGTTGAGTGAGACAGGACTAGTTGTTTTCCTTCTCTTGTTTTCCTAGTCCCTTTTCCTCTTGCCATAACGTGTTACTTCACCAGCCGTGGAATCGGAGCTCACATGAAGCTGTTAGCCACCGAAAGATTAAGTTCTTTGCGCTGCTCTGCTTCCCACTTCTCTTTCCTGATGTTTGTTTTCTTTTATTTTGGGCATAGTTTTAGGATTATCTCAACAATTCTAAAGCAGCAGCAGCAGCAAGCTAGAGGCAAACACTGCAGGAGAAGGCATGAGGTGGGATTTTCTAACTGACCCCACTGCTAACACAGCTCATTTCTGACCAGCAGTACTTTCTCTGACTCCTGTAGGGTTTGTTTTTTTCAGTATAAGGTGAAAAATCTGCTTCCTGGCCAGACAGAGTGTTTCTGGTTTTACTGTTTTGAACATGAAATGCACCATCAGCTTCTAGACAGCTGACAGGCAGGTGCTCATCTCCAGCACTCACTTGGCTTTGAGTTTATTTGGCGTCAATCTGAGCCTCTAAGGGGGCTTGTGGCAAAGCAGAGGACTAGATGATCTCCAGAGGTCCCTCCCAGCCCCTGCCAGTCGGTGATTCTGTGACAATGGTGGTCAAGGAGACTCAAAACTGCAAGGGCAGGCACCCGCAGAGTAAAGGCTGCTACAAAAATAACAGTCCGTTTTATTGCCATTTTCATCTCCAAATTGCAGAAATTAGCTCTGAAGAAAGAAGGTCAGGCTGGACACCAGAGCTCCCTTCAGCGGCCTTTCCTACCCCACAGAACGTGGATTCTCTCTCCACCTTGTGTAGCGGTGCCTGCAAATCCCGTCTCACACGTTCCCAGGGTGCCTGTTTCCGGTGCAATTCCTGCTGGGCGGTGAGCTGCTGGTTTTCCTGCTTCCCATTCCATTTCCCAGCTTGGAGCAACTTTGAGGTTGGCTAATCCTCCTTGGAAAAAAAAAAATAAAAAAATCTAGCTGTAGGCTTGTGATAGGAAGAGCATTAACTCTCTGTGCTGCTCGTGTTTCTTTCCTCTTCCTCCCCTGACCCTTCTCCTCTCAGCTTCCCTTTTCCCTCCCCTGCTGCCACCTTATAAACTCTAGTTCTCCTTTTAATCTCCTCCCCCTCCACCGGCTTCATGGATTGAAGACGTCAGAGTCACGTAGTAAATTATTCCAAGTCCTAAGAATTCTTTTGAGAAGGGGCTGGGAATTTTTGACATCTTGAGGTTTTTCTGGGGAGATATTTTATGAGTGTGCTGGGTCCATTAAAATGGCAGCTCCTATCAGGAAAGTGAGGAAGACTCCTGTGCTATCTGACAGTCACCTGGAAGGTAGAAAAGGAACTTGAAGCTGGATTGACAACTTTTCAGATGGTTTCTTCCAGGTTTTAAGCATGTCCTTCTCCAAAAATATAAGAAATTTCAAAGATGTCCACATACTAGAAAATAATTCCCTTACTTGCCGTTGCACATCTGTGATGAGTTTATAAGGGGCTAATTTTGACCTCAGCTCCTTATCCTACACCACACTGAAGTATCTAGGGTTTTTTTCTTTGGATTTGTGGCGCTGCCAGTGGCTAAAATCTTTACGCACAAACCGTTTCTTGCAGGAGATGCCACCGTTCTGCACCGCGGGGGGTGCACAGCTCTGGGTGCCACGAGATCTTGCAAAGCCACAAACCTACCGGACTAAGACGACAAAATTTGCTGCTCCTGAGAAAGCCTCGGGTACCAGTGACTGCAGACGCTCCTCATGAACCTCCTGCTTTTCTGGCTTGGGCAGTCCCCTCAATGCTCCCGGGTGCCGCTTCTGGTTGTTTCAACACGTAGGTGATCGTGGGGTGGTGGCTGCC
This sequence comes from Baryphthengus martii, assembly GCA_013396935.1. Classification (NCBI taxonomy): domain Eukaryota; kingdom Metazoa; phylum Chordata; class Aves; order Coraciiformes; family Momotidae; genus Baryphthengus; species Baryphthengus martii. Next base: position 16,918 of record VWZK01010802.1, on the reverse strand, counting down.
AACAGGAAAAGCAGCACGAGGCTGAAAGCGGGAAATAGCCAATTAACGGATCAAAGTTGGGGAAATTAAGCCTTGAGAGGAAAGGGAGCACACAGGGTGGGGTTGGGAAGAGCCGAATAAACATCGGCCCTCGGGGGAGACACCGGAGCAGGAAATGGGGCTGGAACCAAAGAGGCAGAGGCCAAACGCGATGGCTGGCCCTGGGGGGTGGAGGGGTCTAGGAAGGGAAAGGAGCAGCAGCAGAAGAGATAAAGGGGAAAATGTGTAATATAGACACTGGTTTTTAAAGTTGTTAAGCTCCTGTGCTGTCAGTGGGCTCTGCCTGTGAGCAGGACTGTGCCAGCAGACCTTCCTGTGCAGCTCCGTACCTGAATTATCTGCTAGTAAGCATGCCCATGTTGATTCTCAGCTGTCTTCTTGCCAGTGCCTGGGCGTCTCCTTCCCCTGGTTCCTTAAAAGTCCCTAACATCTGACCTCTGCTTCCAAAGTAATGCTTAATAATCATGGAATCATGGACTGGTTTGAGTGGGAAGGACCTTTCGAGGTCAGCTGGTCCAGCCCCCCTGGGGGGAGCAGGGACATCTGCAACTAGAGCAGGTTGCTCAGAGCCCCATCCAACCTCCCCTGGGATGGGGCCAGGGATGGGGCAGCGACCACCTCTCAGGGCAACCTGGGCCAGGCTCTCACCACCCTCAGCACCAACAATTTCTCCTTCTCTCCAGTCTAAATCTCCCCCTTTTAGTTCAAGCCCATCCTCCCTTGTCCTGTCCCAACAGGCCCTGCTCCAAAGTCTGTCCCCATCTTTCTGACAGGTCCCTGGAAGCCCTGAAAGGCCCCCAGAAGGTCTCCCTGGAGCCTTCTCTTCTAACTAACTGANTAGAAGGATTTTCACTTCATAGACAACGTGTAAAACTTGTCTTTGGCCCACAGCAGATGAAGCCCCAGGAATTGAGATGTTTTCTCTTCCCGGGAAGGATGCAGGGTTGGCTTTGACAGCCCGGTGGCTTTGCTGGCAGGGTGTGGGGGCTGCTCTGCTCCCTTGGTTACTGTTCTGTTCCTGAGGAGCACAGAAGCACCTTCCTGCCGCGTCCTCTGCTCCTGCAGGTGACCCTTTGGTGCTTCTCACCCCTCTGGAGGCTGTTGGGGAGAAGAGCCCCAGAGCCCAAACCCATTCCGCAGCCAAGCTGTAAGCAACCCCCTGAGGAGGGGCATTGAGGCCCCAGCCAGGGGCTGGTGCTGGGTGCTCCGAGCTCTCTGTGGCCTCTCTGTCACCCCGTGTCTACACTGAGGTTGGACAACAGCTTTTCTGGGTGTATTTCCCAGGACAGAACTTGACAACCGTAGAATTCCAAGCCTGACAGTCTTGTAAGTTAATGATGGACTTTTTTCCCCCAGAGTAACCAGGAGGGAGGCAGAGACAATGACTTATCCACTTACTAGAGATCGGAGGAGTTCAGTTCTGTTGTTATTTCTGTCAGCACAATCCCAGGGAAGGCAATCATACGGAACCAAGTGTGCAATTTCATTCTGAATTGTTTGTTATAGTCAAGGTGCCTGTTTCCACACAGGGTGGGATCTGACTGAGCCAAACTGAAATCATTTCATTTCTCTCTCAGCCAAGCTTTCACTGATTTTTTTTTCACTGAGCTCTTTGGGGTACACCTCCTACCAAAACAGGGATGGGATCCTGTTAATTTGAGTCACAAGCTCAGGGATTGGTTTGTTCAAATCAGGAGCAGAAGCCAGATCCAGGGATGTAAAATTTATTGAATGCCTTGCTAGACCATACTCTGTGGCGGTTGCCCACATGCCTGGGTTGCTAGTCCAGGCCACAGGATGCCTTTTATATTCCTTTAATCCCTTGTCGGTGCCCCAGAGTCACCCAGCTCTTCCCAACAGCTACCAAACCTCAGGTCACATAACTCAGCTCACGGAATCACAGGAGCTATGTAAATAAATCTTAATCCCTGCTCCTGCAGGCGTTTCTACAACCCAGGTCCTGTGCATACCAAGATTTGTCTTTGAGTCCTTTTGCTTCCCTTCCTAGACTTCTGGGTTAGGATTTGAGGCTGCACTAGCGATGATACAGCTGCCCCGTCCTGCCCGACGGGATCATTTCCACTTTATTATAACTGCGATTTTCAGCTCAGTAATTCCAGTGTAATTTTAGCGCTTTTGAGGCAAAAAGAGAAATGTGCTGAATTTGCGATGTTGGCTTTTTTGTTTTGGTTTGGTTCCCTCTTAACTGGTGACCAGGAGAAAAACAACTTTCCAAACAAAGTCAGGCAGGGATCCCTCAGTTCAGCTTTTCCAGAAGAGAAGGGAACTCTCAGCAGGCTGCTGAAAGAGGCCAGTATGGTTCTGGAGATGAACTGGGAGCCCAGGGGTGAAAGAAAGCAAAGAGGAATTTCAGCTGAGGCCACCTTCCTTTCCTATTGAAAAAAATATCTCCCAGAGAGAGGTGAGGGGTGAACTTCACTTGGTCATTTCAAACCAAACCATAAGAATCTGTGACCAGAAAACTGTAGGAAGCCCCTCATCCCCGCCAGCAGCCATCGTTTCCAACCTCCAGCTGCTGAAAACACCTCAAGGTCCTTCCACCAGGCCATTTGTCTCCCGTGAGTGCCCCAAAGAAGAGGAATCATTTGCCCCTTGGCAACTCCCAGAAGACCCACCCTCATTCTTCTGGCACGTGATAGAGCACAGCAGCGCTAATGTGTGTCCCTTGAGCCTGATGAGGGATAAAACCGTGCCCTGCTGCATCCAGGGGAGGGGGACAGAGCTGGGAAAGCTCCTTCTCCTTTGTCATGTGTAGACCAGCAAGGGAGACCCCGTCAGTTGTCGCTGCCGCCTGCGTGTGCTTTGTGTCCTGGTGTTAAAGCCCAGGGCCTTGGGCACCTACTGGATTTTATTTAAATGCTTGATGGGATGTTATGAGCCTCACGCAGACCAGAGAGACATGTCCTGGAGATACCCACAATAACCAATTAAAATCCCAGCCGTGTTTTAGCTCCGTTTTCAATGAGCTGTGGAGACACTGCCCTCTCTACAGGGTGAGCAGGGATCTCATTAACTGCATTTAATTGAGAGGGGCAGCTGGTGGATTTTATACATTAGGGAGCACTTCTGGAGACATCGCATCTTTCAAATGCGTACGCTGAAAAATTATAATGAATCCCATGATCGATACACAATCATCTTTCTTGTTTCCAGTGTTGCTTCAGTTCCAAGGTTACTTGGATAGATGAGCTTCAGTTAATAAAATTCACATTTTCTTCACCCTACAGTATTTTTTCCAAATTGACTTTTATTCTTTTCTCTCTCTTCTGGCATCATCTTTATCAATTAGCCCTTCAAAAACAACCTAAAAAACTCTTTTTTTTTTCCACCCCCTGCTTCATTTTGAGGCTTTCCAAGCTCGCTGGATCTGCAGCCAATGCTCTTTCCAAGAGCATGCTATCGTTCCCATTTCAGAGAAGGAAATGAAGGGCGAGCACCGGCTGGTGTTTTTCGCAGGAAGGCAGCGGTGAAGCTGGGAACCCAGCTCTGGAGCCCCAGGGCGCAGAACACGGCACTAACAACATGTCATGAAAGGCACAAGTCTCCCTCTCCCATCCCTTCAGAAGCCCCCGACCATCTCCTTTGCTGCCTGCAAGCTGGACGGCGGGAACGCGGCGGTGACTCGAGAGTCTGTGAGAAGGAGATCCTCCTGCCAGCTGGAAAGAACAGGACAATTTCTGCAGGAGACTGGCCGCATTCTCTGATGGGGAGTGAGAGATAAGCAGGGTTCGAGGATTTTTCTCACAGTGGGAACGCTGATAACAACATTCCCTCCTAAGGAGTCTCTGCTAAGTGCCAGACTCACGCCGCAGTTCTACTCCAGTGCAGGATGGGTGCCCCGAGCTGGGTTGCTCTCCTATACCCAACCACTGATTTGTCTTCCCAATCCTGTCCAAGCTGCGTAGTTTGAGGCCAAAATCCTCTTCTGTTTGGTTTAAAGTGGGCAGCAGAGCCCAAGTTTGACTGGGATGCTAAAGGGACAACAGGAAAGCTGGATTTCTTATGCCTTCTTTCCTCGGTAAACCAGGCTAAAAACAACTTTGAATGAAAAATTCCAACCGGCTCCAGTCACTGCTTGGCACACCACCAAAAGCTGCTGCCTCGTAGAGAAACAGGACTTCGTGGGGCTTAAAGAACGGGCTATGGCCTGTCCTGCTCTAGAGGCTCTGTTGGCTCAGGTGGTTTTTTTGTCAGGGTCACCGACAAGAGGATAAAAAGCCAATAGCTGGTAGCAGGGCTTTCTGGGAATGTTTCTGAGTCCATATCAGTGTGCTGGAGTGGAAGTGGGAGGGGATGAAGGGGGCAGTTTTATGGATTTTACTTTTCCTGGATACATAGAAAACCACCTGCAGTTTGTTAGCGAGCCAGTAAAGGTGGATTGGCAGTTCTGACGTTCCTGGGAAGGTCAGGAATGAAACCCACGACTAATCACAGTTTCTGGGGAGGACGTGGTGCTGGTTTGTCATGGACTGGGCCTGTGCTTTTCAGTGTGAGATTCTGCAGCAGCCCCATATTCCGTCAGCGGAGCCTTGCATCTGTCTCACACATGATGCGTTTTCCTCCCCCACCTCCTGGTGAAGCAAAGGAGCTCAGCGACGAGACGTTTGCTAGCAGGTCCAAACTTTGCTAGGAAGGAACCCTCTGCACATGATTAGTTTGTGGCGAGCCGAGTGAGCTAACCCCGATGGTATCCCGGTCCTTTTCCAGCAGCCACCCGATACGTGGATGGAATCATTTTGCCGTTCACCGAAGTCTCTTGTACGTCGCCTCCTTGCAAGCGGAAGCAGACTTGGCGCCTTCGGAGGGATGGTCTGGCATTACCCCAGGACCGGGCTCCCCAACCGAATCCCAGTTCTGCCAGGAGGGGCCCTGGTGCAGAGGTGGCTGTTCTGGAGAGCACGTCACAGCCTCTTCCCGGGACCTTCCAACAGCAGCCGTCGGGCTGCTGGGGCCGGCAGACCCCTGGCTCGCTGCGAGTCGACGGCACGCAGAGAAAGCCACCGTTTCTGGACGGTAGGTGTGCTTGGAGAGATCCTTCCAGTATCAACGCAGCTCCCGTTAGAATAAATATTCCGCTCAAGGCGCTTCCTTCAGAGGAGCCTTCTCCTCTGCAGTTGCCCTCAGCGCTTGCGAAGCCTCCCCTCCTGGCAGGACTTCCTCTTCACTCATTTCCTTTATGTGGGGGAACAGCTGGACAACTCCAGCTGTTTCCTTCCGCGAGCAGTTTCGGAAATGAGGTGATAACCTCAGCCCTTCTTGAGCCTTGAGGTCAGCTGGGGGAGGGCTGCCGATTAAATTAACAGCCTGCAAAATAGTTGAGGTTTAAGGGCAGAGCGGTTGAGAACCGGTGGAATTTTCCATCTCGCCTGGGCTGTATCCCTTTCGCCCCACGCGCTTGTCAAGCCTCAAGGGCGCACAGCTTGCCTCCTTTTCTTCTAATTATTTTAATCCTATGGTAGTGTGAAAATGGGAAGCCTTCTAATTAAATCTGGAGCCTTTGCACATGAATTATCCCTTAAGGGCCGGCAGGATGCACTGTCAGAGGAGCGGCACATTGGAGGGGGGGTTACTGAGAGATAGTTTTACTGGAGTCCAAGCCCTTTGGACTTCTCTTCGAGCACTGGGGCTGAGGAAAGAATTTGTTGGCTCCTTGCAGCGAGAGACGTGCAGGTTAGAAGAGGTTTCTTTCCCTATGTGTGTCCAAACAGGAAATGCACAGCCATGGAAATGGCCAATGTCCATCTGATCTGCACTTGGAGAAGACAAAGAGCAGCCAACAGCCCATATTGAAGCACCAGACCTTCTGCTTTGACTCTTCTCTTGTGTGCTAAGAGAGGGTGATTAGCACGGTTGAAAGAAAACCATGGTAAGGATGAAATAAATAATTTTGGAAGACACTTTATAATCTAATGAATCCTCTGCCCCCTCTTAAGACCGTGATGGCCACGGTTGCTGTCAGGTGTCAGATGCTGCTGTAGCTTTTCATTATCTTTGATGCCTTGAGCAGTAGCCACCCCATCTGTCCAGGCTGCTCTGCTTTTGGAAGCCAGCCTCCAGATAATGAACGATGGCAAGAATCCACCTGGAGCAACTTCGTCCAAGTTGGAAGTCACCTGCTTTTTTTTTTTTTTCTCCATGACTGGAGATGTGCGAGGGAGGCCAAATCTGGTTCCTTACTTGTCAAAAACAAGGTGTAACAGGTGGCAGCATCAACTGTCCCTCATGAGGGCAGTGAGTGACTGGATAGTGGCTTCCTTGTCATCTTTCCATCATTGGGTTGTTACTTCTAAGTGGTCAGTGAAAGGTATCTGAGAAAAGCCACCTGGCTGACATTTGCTACGTAGGGCTGCGGGCTGCAGATTATTCAAATATCCTTTTCTTTGGCTTTCTAGAATGTGCCTCAACAAACATGAAGTGCAGAACAGGTCTGTCTGTCCTTTCATCCCTCTTACCCCATTCTTTGAGAGTCTGGGGTAAGTGCTTGTGCTCAGACAGCAGAAGAGCGCAGGGTTTCAGAGCGGTGTCCATCGCGGAACTGCAACAGACTTCTGCTGAATGTCCCCCAAAGGCTCTGAGACAGTTTAGTGAGAGTATGAATTGTTAATGGCTTAGGAGCCTGGCCGTGAGCTCAAGCACTGGTGGTTTATTTGCAACTGGAAGTTCCCGAGGTGTTGTCTGCCACAGACGTAGGGGAAGAAAGACACAGGGTGGTGAATCCAGGCCCACCAAGAAAGGTGGTGGTGAGGGGGGTGTTGCCAAATCACTGAGAAAAATCTTGCGCTAATTGATGGCAGTGCTTCCTTCAGGTCAGTATGATCGTTACTTGACTTCAGTCCGATTCATATATTTGCCACTAATACGAGAATTTCCTAACGAGGGTGATCAGCGGGAGGCAGGACAGCAGAGGAGACCGGCAGGTTCTGATCCGTAACTCGCCGCTTCAAAGCCACTGCAGCTCAGCAGCGACTGGGAGTTATTAGCGTCTGATATTTCTTGTAGGCCCTGCGTGAAATAAATTAGCAAATCTTTCATTCGCTTCCCCCTCAGAAAAACCTCAACCGTAACTGATGTTAATGAGACGCCTCACTGTCAGCCTTGCAGGGACACCAGAAACTGATTGAGACCGTGCTCCTCATTTTCCCCCTGAGTTATCAAGGCTTTCAGAGAAAGGGTCTTTGCAGGTCAGGCTGGGTGTGTAACAGTGACCTGAGCAGAAGACTGGAAAAGCTTATCCTTGTGTAGATTTGAATGAGATTTTGATCCCCTGTGCTCCAGGGAAACCAGCATGGCTTGTCGTTCACCAGAGGGTTGGTTGGGCTGGAGAGCTGTCAAGATAGCCCACCCCAGCCACCTACTGCTGGTGCCACCTCTCTGGGAGCCTGATCTGTCGTTCCAGGAGATGGTGAGCATCTCTTGGTTCTGCAGGAGCCCAGCCAGCTCAGAGTCTCAGCCAGACCAAGGAACCACTGAATATTGGTTCCACGGGCAGCAGTCAGGCAGCTTCCAAAGGATTTCCTCTCAGGTACCATGAGCACAGCCTTGAGAGCTGATCAAAATCATAGAATACTGTTGTTTTTTTGTTCTTGAAATGATTATTGGACAAAGCATGGGAGAGTTCTTCACCTCACAACCAGAAAATGTTGCAATTTGCTACCAGCCAGTGAAGACCTCTTTCTTTCCCTCACAGACACATTCCTCCTCCCCTTCCAGCATGGTGCTTTGCTCATTCCTTCAGCACTTTTCAGTGCAGTTGTAGGAGCCCTTGGAAAACCTTCCACCTACGCACCTTGTCCCTAAGGTAGGAGTCCCTGGGGGAGGCTTCCTGCCGACTCTTTGCTCAGACACCCGCGCACCATAGCGTACGTCTAATTGACATCCCCTTAATGGTGTGATTCCATTACAGGCGAGCAAGATGCCGGCTGCAGGAACGCTCCTGGCGGGCCCTGAATCAGCTGCGATGGATAATTTATAAAGCGCCGCGGATCTGCTCGAAGCTCCAGTGTTAAGTACAGGAGACAGGGGGCTATTCATTATTAACAAGACATTATGCTTTTTGCTCAGCAAAAAGCGTGGGTCTGGGTGAGCTGAGCTCTGTCGAAGGTGGGACTTGAGGCCGCCGGTTCGGCTGAACTATTCCTCAGGCGCTGCCTCGAAGCCCGTGCCAGCTTTGGAGCTCTGTCGGAAAGATCGAGCTCCCATCTCTGCTCTGACGTGGCGTTCCGAGGGGTTTGCAGGTTCTCTTTGGATTTTTCTTGCTTTTCTTTATGAAAAGAGCGAAGGGCTGCTTTGAGGTAGGCCTCTTGTAAAGCAGGCCAAGCTTCTCTGAGCCCAGCCTTCTGTTACCCCAAAAGTGGTTTTCTCTCCTCACTTCCATGTTTCTGCATGTTTTTCCATGTTTTTCTGCATCTTCAACAAGCTTCTGGTTTCTCAGGCTTACGCTACTGCTGTTCTGACAGGAAGAGAGGAATGGTTTCCTGGTGTGATGGCAGGGTCCGCACTTTGGGAATGGACATCCAGAGTGAACTATAGTCCCTCCATAGAGGGACCAGTCCCTTCATGGCACCAGATGGTCCCCAGAGGTCCTTTCCAACCCCTGCCATGCTGGGATTCTGTGATAATAAAGATTTATTAGCAACCAGAGCTGCTTCAGTTTGTAAATTAAAGCAAAAATCAGTGAAAGCCCAAGACTTTCCAGAAAAGCTTTGCATGATTTTTTGAGGATTCACCAGGTTTTATCCTCTTCTCAATGAACTGTAGGAAACATGAGATGTTTTCTTCTTCTAAAGAGAGAGAACACTCTTTACAAAATTCTCACCCTCTTGGCCTCTCTGTAATTTGCTCTAGTAGCAAGTCCTTAGCAACCACAAGATTTGAAGTCAGAGGTGGAGAATCAGTATGACCTGCTGTCCTGGTTTGGCTGGGGTGGAATCCTGGGCCAGCCATGGTCTGCAGGCCATTAGCAGCTCCCAGTCAGCCGGGAGCTTAAACTAGGAGGGGCACAAGCTGGGGCAGCTGCCCCAGGCTGGCTACAGGTGGGTCCCATCCCAGAAATGTCACGCTCAGTATAAAGGAGGAGGGTGGGGGCTTCTCCTCATTCCTGGAGGGTCTTGCTCACCATCCTGCTCCTGAAGAGACTTTCCTGGTTGTGACCACCGTACACTCACTGGGGTGAGTTTAACTTTATTTGCTTCATGTTGGTTTTAATGTGAGTTTTGCTGCTTTGTTCAACCTGTGCTCATTTCAACCTGGGGGTCTCCTCTCCTTCTCCTGATCCACCTTCCAGGCTGGAGAGGGATCATCGGGTGATAGAGTAGCTGCTGTAGCTTAGCCCTGGATATGGGCTAAATGGAGACACGTCTTATTTCTTGTTCTTCTCCCTCCCCTCCACATACGTAGGCAGAGCTACCACTGATGTTTTCAGTAATATTTTTATTTTAACTGTGCATTTGAGCGGAAAGAAGGGGAGGTTCTTCTGGCAGTGAATCTTCTAAGTCTACGCAGAGCTTTGGGTCTCCTGGCAGGAAGATATGCATTTTTAAGGGGTCACACATTGAAATTGTCAGTAGAAAGTTTGCCCTCTAAAAAAAGAAATGCAAAGTTTTGGTTTTGTTTGGTTGGGTTTTTTTAATAGAAGGCAAGTGCAGGCTTCAGAGCTTGAGAACTGAGATTGGATGCGCACCTTTTTAGCTGCTTACTGGGTTGCATTTTTCATTTGCAGAGCTTGGTGGTTGGTCTTTAGGACCTCCTTCCTCTCCTCCCACTGTCTCTTCCTCATCTGTCCTTTGTGCAGCTTGAACGCTGGTGAGAGCAGCTGGATTAGCAGCTCCAGAGATGCGCAGGGAGGAGATGTGCCTTTGGTGGGTCTGGCAGCTGAGGAGCTGACGCAGACTCTGCTGAGGGCAGTGGAAGGGAAGAAAGACTCCAAGCAGGGGTGTATGACCTGCAGTTAGGCACAGTGCCTGTCAGGTCTATGAGGACTTAGAGGAACCCAGCTGTTGGCCTCCTGCCTCCCAACAGATCAGAAGGGTCCGTGGCTGTTTTATCGGCTGTCTGATGTTGGCCGCTGCTCAGGTTGCCAGTTTGCCGCTTAGCGATTTGGAATAATTTTTTTCCTAAGTAATTGGTGGCTTTTGACCTTCTGCTTTGGGCCTTCACATAATCTATCAAGACCAGTGGACTGGGCTGTCAAAAATCTCTAATAAGGTCAACGTGGCATTCTCTTACCAGCTGTCCTTGAAAAACAATGGCTGCTGTCAGCACGGAGGTGCTGCCTCTCCTCCTGCTGAGCTGTTCTTGTTTTCTGCCTCACCTCCAGGCACGAGCATGAGCCAACAGGGGAATCACATTGGTGGGCCTGATCCTGGTTCTGCCCGCAGCCCAGAACCCCACCCTGGGGAAAAGCCTGACAGCAAAAACTTGATGTTCCATGAGACCAAAAGCTGTAAGTCCTAGTGGTTCAATTGGAAAAAAGGCGTCCAAACGCCTTCCTCTGAGGTTTTGAGATGACATAGACTTGTTCAAACGGCTCCATCCCTTTCCTTTCAGGCTTGTTGCTCCACGGCTGGGGTCCCAGCATCCTGGGTGCCCTGGGTCAAACAGGGCTCCTTGGCTTCCAGCCAGGGAACTCTTCAGGATCCCAGCTGGAGCCAGGTTTGCCAGGCTCTCCGTTCTGCTCGCTGCTCAGGTGCACAGGAGGACCTGTGAGGAAACAGGCGGCTTTGTGCCAGAAAATGCAATTAAGCAAGTACATTCCCATGAAATAGTTTGATTCTGTTAAACTGGCATTTTTTCAAATGGAAACTCGTTCTATCAGAAAGCTGATGTCCGGCTCTGCTCATTAGTGCATCCATCCGTGGGCAAAAGGTACCTTGTGCTGGAGACCAATAATTGAAATGCCTAAATCCCTTCCATGCAGAGCAGGGAGCAACGTTTCCGTGTCTGGCTCCACTTGAGCTTTTTTTTTTTTTTCTACAGATATTGAGTCTTACAAGAGCCCTGTTAAATGGGGATTCCTGTCCCCATTAACAGGTAGATACAGGGCTGAGAGACTGGAGTAACTGGGCCCTGTAGTGAGTCAGTGACTGAGCAACCAGTCCTGACTGAGGTTTTGCCACCTGCTGCGACAGGCTATAGAAATTCTTGCAAAAGCCGAGGGGTCAGCGTTGTCCGGGGTTCGTGTTACAGGGTACAGATCAGGTTCAATTATAACACTTCTAGAACAAATCTGTGCTTAATTGTAACCTCAAAGTAGCACCATCAAAAGACCACAGGGTAGCAGATGGCCCTACAAAACTACTTTGACTCTACCAACCTGAGACATCATCATATGACATCACTTCTGTGCTGGGAGGGTGGTGGAGCCTGGCCCAGACTGCCCAGAGAGCTTGTAGAGTCTCCTCTGGAGAGATTCCAAAGGCACCTGGAAGACTCCAGGAAGACTCCTCAGGGCAGTAGCTAAGATGGGTTTTTCTGACATTGAGAAAGAGCCCTGCCTCATCCCCTCTCCTGAGGGCTGAAATGGTGTCACGCGCTTTCCGTCGGAATCACACTTCCATATCGACTCTCCTGCCCAACTCTCTCCGCTGCCTCAGTCGCTGTTTGCTGCCTTTACCCCCTCCAGTGGACCTGGATCTCATACTCTCCTGTGATGGGTCCAGAGCAGGAATTTGAATAGGAAACAGGAAAGGGCGAGCACGTAGCTCCTGCTGATGTCCCGCTCTGCTCTGCTTCTATCGCCGGCTGATGTAAGTGCTTCTTGCTGGTAACCCCTGCAAAAATCCAAGGATATTTCTCCTTAAGAAGCTCAGTCTCTTGCAGGGTCTCCTCCCTGCCTTCTCTGTAACCAAATCTTCCCGCCTTTTTGCCATCCCATGCAGACATAATCCAGTGATTACAGTGGGCCGTGCAAGAACTACCCGGAGTGATATATGAAAATAGGATGTATGGGAATGATTCTGTCTCGGAGAACAGCCGGGCTTCAGAGGAGAATGCAGAAGATCTAGAGGCACCACTGGCGAGTAGGACAGAGCGAGTTCCATCTTCCTGTAGGCAAACAGAGATTGGTCTAGGGGATTATAACATCTTTATCAATTTTACGCTGTTCACAGTTACCTTGCACGTCCCCTTATCCTCACAAGCATCCTGTAGTTTTGGGGGTATTTCTAGTCCGTTGACTTCTGTGGCCGTTGTAGCAGTGAGTCCCAACAGTTTATGTGATGGTCAAAATATTTTCTGATATAAACATACTGCTCTGTGCTTCCTCTTCTCCATTTGTAAAATCCCTTTATGTGCTTATTCAACTAGTTTTATGCCAGTTTAAACCAACCTGGGTATCACACCAGAGCTTGGGAAGTGTTCCAGATGGTTTACAGAGAGAGGGAGAGGCAGGGAGCAAATACCGACTTCTCTGTATTTGTCTGGTTTGGGTCTGAAGTCTAATTTTTGGGGCAGCATTTCTTTTGACACCTTGTTAGGTTTGAACGTGAAGCTATTGGGTCAAAGAAGTGGCTTTTTCAAGTTTGTTCCCTGTTGCTTAAAAGCTTCTGGCTGCAAGAGCAAAGCTGACCAAATACGTTATCCGTAGGTGCAGAGAAATTTGTCCTGCCCGTTTGTTTCCGCGATGTTAATAACAGTTTCTTTGCTGTGTGTGCAGTTCTGGCTTTGGCCACCTCTGTGTTCTCTGCGGTAGGTACATTTGCTGCTGGTGTGAGAGAATCCCGGGGCTTGCGTAATTTTTTTCGCATTATTCCCCAGCCCTCTTGTTAATTTGCTCAGCTTCTAGAGTTACTTTTGGAGAAAGCATGGCTGTAATCTCAGTAACAACAGAATACACACACACAAAAAAAAGTTGAAGTATGAAATCCTTCATTTTCTCAGAGGTTGTCAGTTTCTCAAAAAAGAAAACCACACCAAAAAACATAACCCAGGGGCACATCAAATTCTACCTTTTCTCATCAAAATCCCTAAAGAGATGCCTGGGATTTGTGAAGCCGGAACAGAGGAGGGGAAAAAAACCAACCCAGAATGTTTTGGGGTTGTCTGCTGGGAAATGGACTGGAAGGCTGAGGAAAAGCAAGGTCAAGTCCTCGCGGTGTCCCGTGGCAGTGAGGCAGGAATGTTGGCTTGTCTGAAGTCATTGGAGTAGCAGCGCCTTCTCCAGCTCCTGCTCCACTGAAAACCGGCCCCGCACGCCCCGCTGCGCTTACGGGACCTTCTCTGCCCCCGCTGCAGCGCGGGGGCTGTCGGGCTCTGTCTGAGGTGCGTTCCTCGCTCAGAATTGGGCAGCCGCAGAGGTACAAAGAGGTTTCCGGCTTTTCTGACCTGCAAACTTGACAGGAAATGCAGCGGAGGGGAAGATAAAACACCAGAAGGGAGCAAATGAGGTTTTTCTCAAGCCGGGGCTTCTCCGCCTTGAATCAGTGCAGACAGAAGAATGGGAGGAAGCGGCCTTTGAGGGCCGCTCGAGAGGCCGGTGTCTATTAATAACCTTGTTTGTGTGATCCCGAGGCATTGCTGGAGGGATTTCTGCAGGCTGCCAGTTGCTTCTCTTGTTGCTTGGGATTTATCCACCTCAATTTTTATTTTTTTTTATTTTACTCTAGAAATTTTAGAGAATGCTGCTTTTTTTTTTTTTGGAGGAGACTGTCCTTCTCCTCCAGCCTTTGGTGCATGAGGCATGGAAATCCTCACCTTGCCTCAGATTTAAACTTAAAAGAGCCTTCTCTTTTAGCTGTGGTTGAGGAGAAGATCCCCTCCTTTCCGCTGCAGAGCAAAGAATGTTGGCTTGTCGTTGCAAAAGCCCTTCCGTGCCGGTTCTCTCCTCACCTGCACTATTCTCAACCAGCATTTCCTTTAGGCTCTCCCGACTCGTTCCCACCATAGCTAAACATCCAGAGAGGAATCGTGGCTCTTTGTTCCACGTCCTCCTGGGCTGCCATTGTTTGGAGTAGTCGCGGACAAAGGCTCGGGGAGTTTAAAAAAAGAGCGTTCGATGGTCATCGTGGCAGTGCGGTAGAGTTGGAAAGTGTGGGGTTCAGTCTGCGATTTGTACTGTTTATTGGGGTATATTGTGAAGTAGTGGGTTAGGGCCCTCTTTAGCCTTCTCTAAACAAGGCATCTGTGATAGCAGGACAGTGTATCCTTTTATTCCCCCTGTTCTGTTCCTCCTCCTTCCCAGAAGAGGGCTGGCTTCAGATATTCTAGTGCTGGTCACTCTCTATGCAAAAAAACCTTTTGGTGACACAACAAGGGGATGTTCTAGGCAAGTAACAGGGTGTCTCTAGATGACCATTCCTGGCTGAGTCCTTTATATCTGCTGCTACCAGACCAAGGCTTCCACCCCAAAACAAAGGGAGTTTTTAACCACGGTATCCCGGTGTACCAGGTTGGAAGGGACCTCCCTAATCATCTAGTTCAACCCTTTAAGCTAAAGAAATACAGTTTAACTGGGATGGCCCAGTCCCCTGCCAAGGGAGAGCCTGGGGGGCAGGTGGAGGTGCACAGCAGCTCCTCAAACTGAGCATCTGAGCTCGGAAACAGGACTGTGATGTTCAGGCTGCTGCTAAAGAACTTTGAACACAGCTGGAGCAGCTGGAAAAAGCATTTCCCTTGATGCTGTCAGGGTGGGAGAGCTTTTCTGCAGGTTTTTGGTTGTAGGATTTTCTAATCCTTGCTTTATATTTTATTGAGATACTTCCTATATTAAATTAAATGGGCAGCTACAGTAATTCAGGCATGAGGCTTCCAGCAGCAGCAGTCCTGTGGTCACAGAGGGTTCTCTCTGCATTAACATATCTCTGTTTCAAGCTGGACCATCTCAGCATCTTACAGAGGAATGTCCTGTATAATTCAAGAGAACAGAAATGGCACAAAATAAAGAGCCATAGTAGGTGAGAGAAGGGAAGGAAAGCCTGTCGAGAAAAGCATTTAAAATATTACTTTTTCCACAAGACTATAAGAAAAAATACCTGCAAGCCCTACAACCTGCTTTTAGCCCCCCAAAACACCCAGCAACCACCTAAATCCACGTCACTTTGCAGTCTGCTGGCAGCAGCTTCCCTTGGATTCTGAAAAATTCAAATGTCCAAAGGGTGATAGAAATGTCTGAGAGCAGAGGTAGGAACATGCTTGTAAGTGTGACCAGACCTGGTAACTGGGCTTATCTGTGGCTTGCTGCAGTTTGAAAGCTCAAGTCCACATGGTGTGAGCTGAAGCCAGACCTCCAAAGTGAAAATCATCTGGGTAAAGCAAAAATTTCCTTTGCCAGCTGCCTCCAGCTGCAGCCGATGTGAAATATTTCAAAAGGAAGACAAATGTTTGAGTACTGCCCTTGACTCAGTGCAGTGGGTGGGTGGCAGATACCTCAGGAATTCTTCCACGGTGATATTAAAGATTATTTTAGAGTGTGCCTGTAAAGCTCTGGAGTTTCAGAAGTCTCAGGTGTGTCCTCCCAGGAATCCCCTGCATCCTACAGGAACTGGTTGGCTGAAAGCTTTACAAAAGACCCTGTTCTGTGTGGGCCAGAGCAACTGCTCTGCTGGTACCTTCTGTGCCTGGACCCACTGGAAACCCATCAGAAAATCCTGCCTCTGCCCAGCTAGGAATGAGTAAGCGCTGGAGGCACTTTCCTGTGTGTATTGATGGTGTGTCTTTTGAAGCTGAGTTCCCACAGCGTATAAAAGCTGTATCCCTCCCTTTGATGCCAAATGAGGGCCAGGGTCACTGTATTTGACCTCAGGAACTCAAGGTTTGAAATGGAACAAAAAAAGAGTCAGTAACTGCTAGAAGTGCCCCACGAGGTCTGGTCTTGTGTAATACAATACTCCGTGGCAGGAGCTTCCACTGCTGCCAGAGCAAGGGGAGTGTGACCGGCAGCTTGGGCAGCCTTGGCTCTTCACAACAGAGAACTGGGGCAAGTGTGTCTGTAAAGAGGCCCAGAGATAAACATCTCCTCTCATCCCATCTCTAAATCCCTCCAGCATGATGAAATTGCTGTTTCTGGTCTACTCCCAGGATGTCTAAAGCCCTCTGGCAGAATTAAAATGAGTAGGATTTGCTCCTTTCTGAAAACAAAACAAAAAGAAGTCTATTCACTGAACTTCACAGTGTTTCAAAACTGTTTGACATGGGAGAGGCCTGTGAGGGGTCCCTTCTGCAGGCTCTGGGGTAGCAAGGAGCAGTGCTGACTGCCATTTCTTGAATCAATCATCCTCATCTGGGTGGTGAGGCTTCCCTGGGCTGTGGCATGATGCCATCCCATTTTCCATAAGCCAGTGTGCAGACACAAAGAGTCTGGGTCTCTGGCCAAGTGTTGAGCAAAGAGAAAAATCCTTAACCGTTTGGTTCCGATGGTTATCACAGCACTCAGTAATTAAAGTGGTGACATGTCTCTGGCTGACCAGCACTTTTAGCAAAGAAACACGGAATGGCCAGAGTTAAAACTTCATTCTAAAAGGGCAGAATCACGCTGCTGTTCAGTGTTCTGTGCCTTGCAGACAAGTTTGCCATCGAGACACCAAAAGCTTTTTTTGGCCCTCCTGACGTATAAAGAGCAGTTCCAATAATAATCTGCTGCTTGATTCCACAGCATGCGTCTGAGGGAAGCGAGCTGCCAGAGTCATCTCTGGGTTTGATGTGCACATAAATCAGCTCTTTCTGAAGTTAAAACACAGAAATCACCAGCCCCAATATTCTGCATTTGCTTAAGTTACATGCAGCTGAAGAAAGAGGGTCACACTAGAGAGTATTGGACAACTTTTATGCAAGACAAGCGCTTCTGCTTGTTCTCCATCCACTTACTAACTCATTTTGTATCCAAGAGTCCAAACTGCTGGACACCCAGATGCTGCTCTCGTGTGTG
>VWZK01010801.1:0-30971 GCA_013396935.1 Baryphthengus martii | reverse complement strand
CGTCGTGCGGTGTCGCCAGGCCCGCAGCTCGGCCGGGGAGGGGCTCAGGGGCCAGCGGGGTCCCGCTGCCTGCTGCCGGTGTGCCAGGACTCTGTTTGGGGTCAGGGAATCCGCTGCCACCCTCAGTGGGACTGCTCAGCCCTCAGGGGTGGTAGCCCCGGGAGTTCGATGGCCGCAGGATGGTTTGCGGCCTCTCTCCTGTTTGTTTTTTAAGGGGATCTGGTGGGCAAGGCTCTGCTGGAGGCAAGAAATCTGCTGCGGGACTGTGTCATGAGGCCGTAGTAATGATTATTAGAGTAGCCACACGTACCTAATAAATGCAACACCCTCAGTAATCCTACAGCTTTCTGTGAACCCTGTCGGCGAGGTGACTGCGTTGATACGCTGGGTTCACAAGCACCCGTGGTGCCTGAGCCTGGGGACCCTCTCGTGGGGTGCTGGAGAGTGGGGATGGAGCCCAGCGGGTCTCCTGAGGCTGGTCTGTCAACCGTGCTTGCTCTGAAGGTCTTTAAAATAGCCTGGCAACGTGCAGTGCGGCAGAGCAGTTCCTTTTCAGCCAATGGAAAAATAAGATTATATGGAACGTCTCTATTATCTCCCATTTCCCTCTCTCTGTGCTGCTGTTTGGGGCTGCCTGGCAGGCCAGTTGCTCTGTGCCTTCCCGTCATGGTATTTTGGGACCTGTCCTGAGAGGAACTGTGCCGTGAGAAGCATGGTGTGGGACCTTAGAGGCAAAGAGTCCAGCCTGGGGCTTGGCGCTGGAGCTCAGAGGGGCTGTGGAGTCCCTTCGAAGCCACCATGGGGGCAGTGAGGGGCTGAAGAACGTCGGCTTCTGGTCCTGTGTGTGGGGCACAGGAGAGGATGAGCCCTGGTCGCCATTCCCAGGCTTGGGAACACTGATGTTCAACAGCTAAGCCGTGGGGTGACACGAGGATTGGTGGCAAAGGTGGGGAAGCTGAGGCAGCTTCACAACTTCCAACTGACTGTGAGAGGATGAGGACTAGATGCTGACAGGCCTGTCACTGACCTCTTTCCATCTCCATTGGGTTCAGGCAATTCCCAGGATCCAGTGAGCAGGTGCAGTTTCAAGCTCCTACACTGGTATTCAGAAGGGGGAGAAGCCCAAGGGCATGAGATGCACAAGGAAGGCAACACCATTTCTCAGCCTGATAATGAGGGGCAAGTGCTAAGGAGAAAAGGATGTTCTGAGTGTTTCTCTCTTCTGTGGAGGGTGCTTTGTACTCCCCTTCTGCTTCTCCAGGCTCCTGTTGGCTCTGTANCCAACCATGGACACGGTGCCTTTCCCTGGACCCTGCTGAGCTCTCCTCATTTACACCCTTTTGGTGTCTGCTCGGAGTTGGTCATTTTTTCCCCTGCTCTCATTCCTCTAAAAGTAAGGCCATCGTGCCTCGTTTGCTCTGCTTCTTGTTCCCCGTGGTCGTGTTCCCCGGGTGGGTGCACGATGCCATCCCCGCTGCAATGAGATCACGGAAACGGGCAGAAAGAGGAAAAAACGCCCTCGAAAGAGGAAAGCAGCCAGCGTGTTCGGAAGCAGCCCTGCATCGGAAACATTTCACTGTTTTCTTCTCGGCACAGCAGCTTCGCTTTCATCTCGGCAAGAGACAAGCGTCCCCGCGCTCCGGCTCTGTGGTGTTTACTGCTGTCGGACTCGTTAGCGCCCCGAGAACCGTGGAGCGTGCGGCTCCGGACCTGCGATAACGAGACCTGACCCAGCTTCAACCTCCATTTGTTTAATGTCATCGTGAAAAGTCACAGGGCCACCGAGTCATAGAATCATAGGATGGTTTGGGTTGGAAGGGACCTCCAAAGGTCACCTAGTCCAACCCCCCTGCAGGGAGCAGGGACATCCTCAACTAGAACAGGTTGCTCAGAGCCTTGTGGAGCCTCACCTTGAAATATCTCCAGGGATGGGGCCTCAACTCCCTCCCTGGGCAACCTGTTCCAGTGTTTCACTGCCCTCATGGTGAAGAACTTATTCCTGACATCTAAAGAATTCATACCTAACATCTAAAGAACTTATTCCTAACAAGTCATCTTGTTTGAAGCTGGTTGATGCTTTTCCCAGTGTGTGCTTCTGGCCAGGAGCTTTCAGCTTTAGAAGCAGCCCCAGCTCCTCCTGCTGCAACCAACCTCTGCTCTGGAGGACGCAGAAGACACCTCGAGGCTGAGAGAAATTAAAGTCGCTGGGACTCTGCGGAGTGCTGTTGCATCTCCTGGGGATTCCTAATACCAAGAAGGATCGTTATCACTGGCACCAACTGCTTGCTCCTGGCCGTTCCCCTCCAGCCCCACCAGCCTGCACGGCTCGTTTGCTTTGTCTGCTGGAAATGGAGACTAGAAAGTAGGATCAAGCCTGGAGATATGGACGGGAGCAAGGTGGGGCGGTGGGCGATGCTGTTTGGGTGGTACGCGGTGTGTCACCCCCCAGAAAAAAAGGTCTCATCACCACTGTGGTTCTGTTAAACAGTGCAAGGGCTGGAGGTGGCCCACGGTGTCAGGACCTCCTCCCACATCCCCTCCAAGCTCTGCCCCAGCCACCTCCTTCGGCTCCTGGTGCCCGTCAGCTGAGTTTCTCCCTGGAAAATAAGAATATGGAGAAAGGAAAGATGGGCAGAAGTCCCGAGGGCCGCAAGGGACCATGAGTTGAGGGAGGAAAAGAGATGGAGAGCACGAGAGCCCCTAGTCCCCCCAACTCGGTGGCAGGGTGGGGGTAAGGGCTGGGGTCACCACCAGCACTTGCCCAGAGCTGAAAGAATCGAGGGCAATGTTCTGGAGTTCTCTTGGGGAAGGGAAAATCGTCACAAACGACCATAAAACATCCCAACCTCTGCATTTCTCCATGGAAATTCTGCATCCCCCGTGGCAGGGAGGTGTCGGTGACGGTGGAGGTGGGCAGCTGGGAGCAGGTCCTGGACCCATCCCGCGGGACCTGCAGGACTCCCTGGTTGGAGAGCGCTGTGTAGGGCTGGGAATCCCGCTTGGCAGGTAGGGGCTGTTTCTTTCATGTTAACAACCGAATATTTCCTTGTTGTTACCGTTACCTCGATGACAAACAACCTGAGCTTCCCTTGCTTCGGGCAACGGCGCTTTCTATCGACGCGTCTTGCCCGCGCGGCCGCTGCCGAATTTTCTGCCGAGATCCCCGCCGGCGAGAGGCCGAGAGGACGGAAGGAAGGCGGGACTCGGGAAATGAATCGCGCTCACGTCTCCGAGCGGCGGGACACAAAGCCGAAGGCTCCTTGTCGCTGATTAATCTGCCGGCGTCATCCCCGCGACGCCGATCGATCTTCCGGCCGCTGGCGCAGAGAGGGAGCCCGCTTGGCTCTCCCAGCTTGCCGGCGGGGTCTGGGGAAGGTGATAGATCTGTCTGGCTCCTCTGTACCGCACGGAGTCCTTGGGCATGGGGTGGGATTTGAAGGGGAGAGGTGGGCTGGGCGGATGACAGGAGCTTGTGGGCAGGTAACGGGGAGCCGGGAGGGGGAGTTCGGGTTGATTTATGAGGCTGGGAGCTAATAAACAAAAGAGGAATGAGCTGAGACAAAGGGCTTTGCGACCTCCTTTATTCATCGCGCCTCCGTAACACCTTGAAGAGATAAATAAGAGAGAGGGCGAGGGCTGGAGGCTCCCCTCCTGAGAGGAGGGGGTTGGGACATGACCGAGGTGCCCCAGGGCCTTCCCAGGGGTGCCCTCATGCTGCTGGAGGCGCCTCGGGCGTCGAGTGCAGGCAGACGAACTTCTACTACCACGTGGGAAATCTGCTCCAAGGCTCCAGAAACGGGTTCTCCTCTTGTGCCTGGAGGTACCACACATGGTACCTCACCAGCTACCCGGGGCTTCTCCAGCCCTGTGTCCAGGAGCACGTGTCTTCCGTGGTGTCCGCTGGAAACATCTCAGCGGATGCAGCCTAGGATTAGAGAGGCCTTTTTATGGCTTTAAGACGCTGGCAGCTTATAATTCAGCCCCTGATCAACTGCTGCACCCTGATCCTCCTTCTCCTCCATCATTTTGAGTGGATGAGCTCTTGGCTGCCAGCAGAAATCCTTGTGTGTTAGTCCCGTGTGCGTGCCTGACCTTGAAATCCATATTGCTGCTGTCATTCCGCTCCTCCAGGTCGTTCAGAGGTTCCGACATATCCTCCTGCTGCTCCATACTGAGGACACCTCCTGGCTTGGCATCGTCAGTGCAACCGCTGAGGTCATTCTCTGCTCGGGCACCAACATCAGCAGCAGAAAGGCTGGAGAGATGTCCCAGGTCTGGAACACCCAGGGCTCCAGCCACAGCTGCCTCCAACCACAATTTTCAGAGCTTCTCCCCGGTTCAGTCGTTTGCTCCGAGCACCATTTCAGGTGCGCTGAAGAAGCTCAGAAAGTTGAAGCCTCCAAATTTATTTCTGTGGCCTCTTCTTTTCAAGGAAAACTGTCAGATTATTTATTGAACCATAGAATCCCAAATTGGAAAGGACCTCCAGGATCATCTGGTCCAGCCTTTTGTGGCAAAAGCCCGGTCTAGATAAGATGGCCCAGTTCCTGTCCAGCTGAACCTTAAAAAATGTCCGATGCCGGGGACTCCACCACTTCCCTGGGGAGGTGATTCCAATGGCTGATTGTCCTTGTTGTGAGCGACCAACCTTCACTGGATCCTGGTGGCACCTTTGCCCATTTTATCTCAGTGTCACCAACTTCTCTGAACATGAGGGACCCAAGAAACACTTTGTGCTTGTAGCCAAACCTTCAAAGCCAAACCTTTGAATGTTTTGATGGCACGAGCGCTGTCAAATCACAGAGCTGTAACTCCTGTGTCAGACGAGCAGCACTCATCCAGTCGCAGGAGGTTTGCCCATTTTTGAATTTGAGGCCGAATCGGCATCAGGAGAAGACTTTCCACCAACCTCAGCAAGCTCTGAATCAGAAGCTGCTTGAATCACAGCCCAAGTCAGAATTTCCTCACGCCCCTGCTCCCCAAACTGTCACACTCGGTTTGTTTGGCTGATGAGCAACATCTCTAGACTTAGATACCCAATACACCAAGGAAGTTATTCATGGCCACCCACACAGAGCCTGGGTGGCTTGTAGCTGCTTAAACCCCTCTGAGAAGAATCCATCCAGAGCAACCTGGACAGGCTGGAGAATTCGGCCCAGGTGAACCTCATGAGGTTTAACCAGGCCAAGTGCAAGGTCCTGCCCCTGGGTCGAGGCAACCCCTGGTATCAGCCCAGGCTGGGGGTGAAGGGGTCGAGAACAGTCCTGGGAGCAGGACTTGGGGGTGCTGGGGGTGAGGAGCCGGAGCTGAGCCGGCCCCGTGCGCTCGCAGCCCAGCAGCCCCTGGCCCCCTGGGCTCATCCCCAGCAGCGTGGGCAGCAGGGCCAGGGGGGGATCCTGCCCCTCTGCTCCCAGGGCTCTGGGGACACCCCCCCTGCAGGGCTGGGTCCAGCTGGGGAGTCCTCATCCCAGGAGAGACAGGGAGCTGTTGGAGCGGGGCCAGAGGAGCCCCAGCAATGCTGGGAGGGCTGGAACCCTCTGCTGGGAGGCCAGGCTGGCAGAGTTGGGCTTGTGCAGCCTGGAGAAGAGAAGGCTCCAGGGAGACCTTCTGGGGGCCTTTCAGGGCTTCCAGGGGCCTGTCAGAAAGATGGGGACAGAGTTTGGAGCAGGGCCTGTTGGGACAGGACAAGGGGGGATGGGTTTCAACCAAAAGAGAGGAGTTTAGAGTAGATAGAAGGAGGAAATTGTTGGTGCTGAGGGTGGTGAGAGCCTGGCCCAGGTTGCCCTGAGAGGTGGTCGCTGCCCCATCCCTGGCCCCATTGCAGGGGAGGTTGGATGGGGCTCTGAGCAACCTGCTCTAGTTGCAGATGCCCCTGCCCATGGCAGGGGAGTTGGACTAGATGAGCTTGAAAGGTCCCTTTCAACCCAAACCAGTCTCTGATTCTGTGATTCTAAGAAGCTGCCGAGGTGGCTGAGGCTGCCGCTTACTCTGGGCAGCCGAGTCCCTTTGGCAGGGAGGCCGGGTCCTCAGAAACAGTAATGAGAACATTAACAGTGTAACTCTTTTAAATATTTAATGATCTTTTCCTTGAAGAGACCGTAATTACCATCGCTACGCACACTTCCCATACAAAAACCAGCACTTTCTGCTGCAATAAAAACCCAAATATGGAAGAACAGTTGTTCTCCTCCGAGCACCTTTCACCTGTGACCGAGGGCACTGGCAGGCGGCTGCACCCTGGGGTTGTGGTTCCTCTCTGTCACCTCCTGAAAACATCTTCTCAAAACACGACAGCAGGATTGCTCCATCCAGTAGCTCCCAGTCTGGTGCTGTGCCAGGACCTGGGGAGGACTGGCTGCTGCGGGAGGGCGGCGAAAGAGAAGCTAAACCCTTGGAAAATCTGTAAATCCGCATTTGCCGATTTCCTCCTAAGGTGACATCATTTATTTTTAAGTTGTTGGGGTGGGTTTTTTTTTCAGTCTGGAGAGCTAGTGGAAAATTTCTGATTTTAATCAAGTTGCTGCTGCTACCTGGGAAGAGCTAGGCTGCAGGAATAAATTGTGATGCTCCTTTGACCGTTGCCTTCGCGCGCTGCCCACTTACTCATCTCCCCCGAGATTAATGCCCCACTTCCCCGGGCTGTGACTCATTCTGGAGAACGGCAACGTGAAACTCGTCCCACCAGAAAAATCTGTCGTCCTTCCTCCCACAGCCTGGGCTTGTCTTCTTCCTCCTTTCTCTGCTGCTGAAAGACTCAGCTGGGGAATGTTTAGTGGCTCCGAAGATGTGCTGGGGGTGTGATTCCCAGTGTCTTCAGCGCTGAAGAGGAAACTTGCCTCCAGGGACATGTATTGGCTTCCCGGTTTGATCCAGGGTTTCTTTGACCATAGTAGGGTCCTGTGCTGGGGAACCTGAGCATCTGCAGAGCCTTAGAATCCTGGAATCACAGACTGCCTTGGGTTGGAAGGGATCTTCAAAGCTCATCTAGTCCAAGCTCTGCGAGGAGCGGGGACATCTGCCACTAGAGCAGGTGTGGGCTGAACCCAGGCTGCTTCGTTCTGCGCTGGCCGAGGTGGAGGAGGCTCAGGACAAACCTGGATTTCCTGAGCTACTAAGTGGCGATAAATTCTGGGATGCCTGCTATAAATTACCGCGTTTCATTGGAATGTAACTGGAAGGCTGGTGGGACCGTTTTCTGCCCCAGCACAGATTCTGCACGTGCAAACATGCCAACCCTGCTTCC
This sequence comes from Baryphthengus martii, assembly GCA_013396935.1. Taxonomy (NCBI): domain Eukaryota; kingdom Metazoa; phylum Chordata; class Aves; order Coraciiformes; family Momotidae; genus Baryphthengus; species Baryphthengus martii. The sequence continues at coordinate 23,728 of VWZK01010801.1, read as the reverse complement.
CAGAAGGGTTCATCCCTGGTTCTCCTGGGGAGGTTATCCTCAGCAACACCCCAACCCCAAACTCCCATCTCCTTCGAGTCTCCTTTTCTGGAGAGATTCCAAACTCAGCTGGGCAATGAGATCCTGGCCCCCCTGCTCTCAGGGAGCAGCTCGGGAATGGGGCACAAGGTGTTTTCAGGATATCGCTGTTTTCTGGCAATTCCTGCTTCCCGTGAGCAGAGCCTGGCTCAGTCATCAGGATCTCAACCTGTTCAGCCTCTACTGACCCAGCAGTACAGTCTGATCCCTTAGGTTCAAATAACAGACCTTTGTTGGGATATCGAAATATCTCCATGGGCCAGCAGGGCCAGGGGGGGATCCTGCCCCTCTGCTCCCAGGGCTCTGGGGACCCCCCCGTANGGCCTGTCAGAAAGATGGGGACAGACTTTGGAGCAGGGCCTGTTGGGACAGGACAAGGGGGGATGGTTTAAACTAAAAGAGGGAGATTCAGACTGGAGAGAAGGAGGAAATTGTTGCTGCTGAGGGTGGTGAGAGCCTGGCCCAGGTTGCCCCAAGAGGTGGTGGCTGCCCCATCCCTGGCCCCATTGCAGGGGAGGTTGGATGGGGCTCTGAGCAACCTGCTCTAGTTGCAGATGTCCCTGCTCCCTGCAGGGGGTTGGACTGGATGGCCTTGGGCAGTCCCTTCCCACCCAAACCAGTCTAGAACTCTACAAAATAAGTAAAAGTTGACACACCGATGAGCACATTCACCCCAGTGCTGGAGAGGAGCTTCAGAATCTGCTTCCCCACTAAACAGCATGGGGCTGCTTTCTTTTCAAGCCTCATTCCACCCATCGCCACTCAGGACCCACAATTTTCGGGAAACGAGTCGGGAAGTTTTTTTGGCTATATCAAGTGGGAGGCCAAAATCCAATGTATAGCCGAGTCTGGTACAGATTCCTTCTCGCTGCCATGGTAACCAAACTAACTAAAAATAAGCAGCATTCCCATAAATGTCAAAACACCCCATGCTTCCGTGACGTACGGAGTATCTGACCTGAAATCCGTAATCCTTATGTAACACCGTTTAACATTCCAGTAATTACATGGGGAAAATTGTCTCCAGTTTAGACGTTTTGCATAACTCCGGCAGTCAATCTGCTTCCCTGTTTTCCGGGATATTTATGTCCTTAACGTGATAATTAGATGCCTCTCGTAGCTGTTTCACATCTGCTCCGCCGCGTTTCGCGCGAAGGGAGACGTCGCGCCGGCGGAATCGGTGCCGTCGTCCGTCTTCTCGAAACCACCACTGAAGAAACCGCTCCCCGTGGGCGCTCAAGGTGTGTTTGAGCTGCTCGCTCCCAGATATGCAGGTTATCTCACCAGCTTGTAGCCCACAGGAAGAGGGATCCCCGTCCGGTGCCTCCACCCAAGGACTCAATTCATCTTTTTAGCCTGTTCCTGGCATGACTGACCCGTAGAGGGCCAGGACCTGCTGGACATTCTAAGCTCTGAAGGATCTTGCCCATAACTCCTGCTTCCCCCCCGGCTTTTGGCTTTGGTTTTTAGCAGAAAAACATGGAAGGTGCTTTCCCACAAAGCAAAAAGGGCAGCGTTTGTAGGGAGAGTTCAGCCACCCATGTGCTACGACCGTACAACGGAAAGGGCTACGAAAAAACGGCAAAATGAAGGGTTTGGGGACTTGATGCAGAGAGGTCGGGAGCAGAGAGGATTGGAAAAAAATCAGCCTACGAAAGAAAAGGGAGAGAATGAAAATGAGTCAGTCTAGTCCTTCTGGGCCTTGGAAAAGCCCAGCTGAGGAACAAATCTGCTTTGATGGGCTCTTGCGACCTTTGGGCTCCCTGGAGCCAGTGGTGAGTGCCGGCTGCCCGGCTCCTGGGGCGCCAGCATGAGGCAGAAGGGACCTAGAAGGAATTAGAGCAACCTGCTGGAGGTGCAGATGTCCCTGCTCCCCAGGTTGGACCAGATGACCTCGAAAGGTCCCTTCCCACCCAAACCAGTCTATGGCCTCTGATGGAGTGATTCCAGCTGGTGTGTCCCAGTGTGACCCACGGGACCCGGGAGCTTCCGCCACATCTGTGGTGGTGCTGAGATGCTGTTGGCTTTTCGATTTTTTTTTTGGAGATCTCTTCTCCCACACCTGTTACTTGCTTTTTTCTTGGCTTTCAGGGTTTTTTTTTCCCTGCTGCCATGGCAACCTGGATAGACTCTGGTCATGGCTTTGGCCTCCCCGGCTGCAGATGGCCACAGAAATGTCCATCAACAAGTGACACACCTCCCTGGGACCCAGCGGAGCTGGGGATGTCCTCTGCTGGTGGTGACCTCGCTGGATCCCCAGCAAAAAGCAGAGCTCGTCCACCTGGGACACGCTCCCTCCTCCCTCTGTCCACAACTCCTCCAGGATTGGGCGCTGGAAGGATTTGAGGGGTCTATTTTGCCCTGGATGGCTCCTCTGCTTCACTGGTGCCCACTCTCAGCTCCCCCCTGAGATCAAACCACCCCCTGGGAGGCCCCGGGCAGTGTTTTGAGGGATTGTTCAAGGTTTCAGGGAAGGAAATCCTGCCTCCAGCTTCCCATGGCACCCCACTGGAAGGGTGGGAGATGGGTGCTGCTCCCAGAGTGTTGCTGGTGGTCCCCCAGTGCGATGTGGCCTTGTTGCGGGGCACCAAATCTGCCAGGCAGCTTTAGACACAGGTGAGGAGGAGACGTGCCCGCTCTTCCCATCCTGAGTTCCTGAAGCTGGATCAACCCAAGAGCTCCTTCCATACTGGAATCCCCCAAGGCTGTGGGTGTCAAAGGCATTCAAGAAAAGGTCTCTGTGAACTTTGCAACATTTTACTTTGATAGATTTTACTGCTGGATTCTCATTAACCTGGGATTTTAGTTCACATTTTAGTTTTTAGTTCTTTCCTGAAAGTGGCTGGGCTGGGCTGGCTGGACTTTTCCAAAGAGACACATAAGAGACCTGGCCTGGGAAATGTCAGCTCTGGCTGCCCAGAGTTTGGGAGATCACAGAATCCCAGAATGTGGTAGGGGTTGGCAGGGCCCTCTGGAGCTCCTCTGGTGCCACCCCCCTGCTCCAGCAGGGTCACCCAGAGCAGGGGGCCCAGCAGCGCAGGCTCCAGGCACTGCTGGAATCTCTCCAGAGAAGGAGACTCCCCAAGCTCTCTGGGCAGCCTGGGCCAGGCTCCAACCCCCTCCCACCAAACAAGTTGCTCCTCCCACTCCCAGGGAACCTCCTGGGTTGCAGTTGGTGCCCGGTGCCCCTTGTCCTGGTGCTGGGCACCCCTGAGCAGAGTCTGGCCCCAGCCTCATGTGCCCTGGGGGCCCTTGAGCTCTTGCTCAGCCTTGCTCAGCTCCCCTCTGGGGCTGCTCTTCTCCAGTTCCTTGTCTTTCTTGAACTGGGGAGCCCAGAACTGGAGCCAATACTCCCGAGGTGACCTCACTAGGGCTGAGTAGAGGGGGAAGAAGAACCTCCCTCGACCTGCTGCCCATACTCTTCTTCCGTACCCCAAATACCATAAACCCCAGATGCTCTAAACCAGCAATAAAGGTCTCTCAGTGGGTGGAGAAGGGCAGTGTTTGTGATGGGAGACAATGTTGGTTCCCCTCAGAGAAAAAAAATATCTGCTCCTCAGTTCTTGTTGGGACCTAATTCAATATTCTCTGACGTACGTGATTTTCAGTGCTCAAAATGGACCTTCAGCCTGAAGTTTATTTGCATTTTAATAAACTGTGTTTGATGGAGAACCTCCTTCTCTATTCATCAGCCACCAAAGAAGAGCGAATTGAAAATTATGCAGGAGCTTAATTCATCTGAAAGGAAATTGCCGACTCCGACTTGACTTCACGGAGAAAGCTGAAGATCAAATGATCCCGTCTGCAGAGAACATCAAAACCATGCAGCACCTGCTTGTGCTGAGAACCTCACAAAGGGATGGTTTTCATGAAAGGATGCTCTTGAATGAAAGGTGGGGACATTCACGAACCGAAGAGTGGCCACACGTGCTGGACCCTGCGCTGGGAGCTTCTCCAGCAGTGCTCAACAGCCAAGGTGTAGGGGGAAAGGACAGGCTTGAGCAGAGTGACCCTTCTCCAAGACACCACCTCTGGTGCTACAGGGACTCAAATCCGAATCGAGACGTTTTCTTGAAGACCCCATGAAAGCTGCGGGCTCGGCTGGGCTGGGAGAAGGGATGGGATGGAGCAGAAAGGCCCCGCGGGGCAGTGGGAAGAGCAGGAGGTTGTGCCACGTCCCGTCGTGCCGCAAGACTCCGTGGAAACGGCTTTGCAGGATGAGGCTGAGGAGGGATGAGCAGCCGAAGGCAGGAGAAGCGTCTTCCCAGCTCCCTTTTCTTAACAATCCTCTTTGGCCGGGGGCGGAGGTTTGCTGGAGGAGGAGCGGGAGGTGGGAAGACAAAATTACCGAGGCGAAGGCAGTCAGAGAATAGGATCTGAGCGGCTGAGATCTTCATTGTTTTCTCTGCTATTGAGCTCGGGAAAATTTAGCACCATCCGAGCGGAGCAAAGTCAGCTCCGCAGCTCTGCCACTTGCAGTCGGAAACAGGTCCCCCGAGCTCCCTATTTATAGCTCTTCAGAAGCTGCTTCGGGAACCTTCGCACCGACCGGGAGCGATGGGTGTGCTGGGGGCTCTCGGCTTTGCTTTCCCAAGCTGATCCCAGGTGACTTCAATATCTCCGAGTGGGACTGTGGGTTGTGTCGGCCCTGGGTTGGTTTGGGACCATCCATCCCGGCCGCACAGTCCCACAGGCAGTGCTGGGCTGGCCTTGCCACCCTCGGCCGTGTCACCTCCAAGGAGAGGAGGCGGGTGGCAGAATGATGGCCACGCTCTGGGTCTCACCTTCCTGCTCCGGGGAACCCACCTCTGCCCTCATCAGCCCTCTTCTGGGGTAGGAAATCTCCCAAACCTGAGCGTGAGGCAGATTAACAGGGAAAATACACTTTATTATGGCCTGGAGGAAAATACCGGTGAGGAGAGGAGGGGAAGGGATGAATCCTTTATGGAGATGGCTCCGCGCTGCAAATGCCGCCCGGCTGCGGAAGGAAATCCTGTGAGCTGAGGGGAGTCTCATTGCTTAGCTCAAGTTATCTTAGATGTCCTGCAGCCACTGGGTTAATGTTTGGACTCGATGACCTTAAAGGTCTCTTCCAACCAAAACCATCCTATGGTTTGGCCTCAGGATTATTCTTTGTGTCACCCCCGCCTGGGGCTTCAGGTAGAGGGTTTGTGGGTCTGGAAAAGGCTGGGGACGCTCTTCAAGTTGCTCTCCTTCAGTCTGTATTTTCAAAATATTTTCCAGGGTGAGGCTGGGCTGCGTGGGAAGCCAAGCTCCACACCAAGCGGCTCCAAGCTTCCAAAACAGGCCGTTAATTGGATTTGTAGAGCGGTTTTCTAGCCCCGAGTCGCCTTGGTGAGGACCTTCCCTCCCGATGCTCGTCGCGGCTGCGGTTCTGCCTTTGTGCGGCGAGAAGGCTGCGTGAGGACCGCGTGCAATTCATTAATTCCCAATTAACGGCTGGAATGAGCTCCCCTTACAGAAATAAGCAGCTGTAGCGTGACACAAGCTCCCAGCGTTCTGTACAAGGTGCCCTGACTCACAGAGAAGCCGCAGGAAATAATATATGCTAAAGAAAAAGCTTTAGCCAAGTATGGAATAAAGAAGACATTTGCCTTTTTAGAAAGAAGATGACTCTGGAAGGACAAAAACTCTTCCACTGACTCATTATGTTTATGGGAGAAATTGCTTTAGGTGGGAAAATTTCGAGCTTTAATCCGCAGGCAAAGAAATATGGCTGGGAAGGACTCAGGAGGGAGCTGGGGGGGTTCCAACACGCTTGTCGTTGGTGCTGGTCTTAATTCCTACACACCACTCCTGCCATCCACATCCGCACCTCCTCGGCTTCCAGGACCGATCCCTTCCCCAAAAGGTCTTTAAAAGGATATGGCAAAGGAAAAGGTCCCCAGTAGAAGGTGCCACCTCCAGGGATGCTCTGAAAGGGCAGCAGGGAAAGCTCGAGCTGGGCAAGAAGTCATGGGTGGCCCTTCAGAGCTTGGTCAGTACGCCTGAGGATTTGGGGAGGCTCTAGGGGAGTGGTGACTCCTTGATCGATGTGGAGGATGGGTCCTGCCAAGCTCCCCTCCAAAATGCTCATTGCAGAGGGAAACTTCTCTGGAGAGATTCCAAAGGCGCCTGGAGCCTGCGCTGCTGGGCCCCCTGCTCTGGGTGACCCTGCTGGAGCAGGGGGGTGGCACCAGAGGAGCTCCAGAGGGCCCTGCCAACCCCCACCAGGCTGGGATTTTGGGATTCTGCGAAATAATTCAACTTCCAAAAGTTTCAAGCACCACAAAGGTGCTTCCTTCCTCTAACCCACGGCAGCGAGGCCGCGCCGTGCTCCCGGTTCCCCCCGGAAACTCTTGCCAAGCTCCTCAGGCTGCGGGAGCACGGGGGGACCACAGGGATGGAGCAGCCGGGGGACGCAGAGGAGCCGCCGGGTGGTGGGGACATCAGGAGGTGGTTAGTCGAGGTGCGTACGAGGCTCCGTTGCGTAAGCCTCCTGAAAGATGCGCTCCCGAACTGCGACGGATAAAAATATCCCGGGAACGCGTGCGGCTCTGACTAAAGCGCTGCTAAAACAGAGGAGTGCGCAAAGGGCTCTCCAGCGGCTCCTGCCGCACCTCCTGCCTTCTCTCCAGCGGGGCTCCTTGGGGCTTGATGTCTCTCAGTCCTCACCACCCACTCTCGCCGCAGATGTGGTCCCTGAGCCTGGGCCGGTGGTTTTCTTGCTGGGATGGTGAAAAGAGTGAGGTTAAGAGGCGGCTTTGCCTGATTCAGTAAGAAAATCTTGATTTTTTTGGATGCCTTTCTGTTTGAAATCCAGTCCTCCAGGTCTGCTACTGTCGGAGCCGGCCTTTGGACAAATTCTGCCAGTCCTGCACATGCAATCAGACTGGTTTGGGTGGGAAGGGACCTTCCAAGGTCATCTAGTCCAACCCTCTTGCAGGGAGCAGGGACATCTGCAACTAGAGCAGGTTGCTCAGAGCCCCATCCAACCTCCCCTGGGATGGGGCCAGGGATGGGGCAGCCACCACCTCTTGGGGCAACCTGGGCCAGGCTCTCACCACCCTCACCAGCAAAAATTTCCTCCTTCTCTCCAGTCTAAATCTCTTTTAAACTGATTTACCATGTTAAACCCCTCCCCCCTTGTCCTGTCCCAACAGGCCCTGCTCCAAAGTCTGTCCCCATCTTTCTGACAGGTCCCTGGAAGCCCTGAAAGGCCCCCAGAAGGTCTCCCTGGAGCCTTCTCTTCTCCAGGCTGCACAAGCCCAACTCTGCCAGCCTGGCCTCCCAGCAGAGGGTTCCAGCCCTCCCAGCATTGCTGTGACCTCCTCTGGAGCCCAGCAGATGGGATGAACAGCCCACACTCCCAAGAGCAGATTGTCCCACCACCTACACATGCTTTACGCCACTTCTCATTAACCTGTCTTGAAAGGTCATGTCTCCTCAGGAAGGCTGACCAACCCCCCCAAATCCTTTCCCACCAGGCACTTTCCAGCCACTCTGCCCCATCCTGGAGCGGTGCAGGGGGTTGTTGTGACCCAAGGGCAGGACCCAGCCCTTGGCCTGGTTGAGTCTCATCCCATTGGCCTCAGCCCCCATTTTAATGAGCCTCACGGGGAGTCATCGCGAGGAGGACAAGCTGAGAGGTGACAGCCCAGCTCCTGCCACCCCGCCAGGTCAGCTCCGTGCTCCGGTACCCGGCTCTGCCACCTCAGCAGGCAGCTCAGTGATGTGGGACGGGCGGAAAACAGATCAGGAATCCTTTGGCACGGGGCAATAAGCAGGTGTCACCCCCTCGTCCCGCCCGCGCCCGCTGACAGCAACACAACACACGGGCTATTAAAATTCTTCGGGAGCTGCCGCTGCAGGCGGTGAAATTAGAGGCGGCTCTTGATGCGGAGCCAAATGATTGGAGTTTTTCATCTCGGTGCTCATGTAAATAAACTGTCAGGCAGCCGGATGCGGGACGTGGAGAAAGACCCATGGACTGGAACAGTGACAGGGCTTGGCAGATATTAATTCCCTGATGTGGTTGTTGCGAATAAATTAAATGACACCGTTAGAAGTGTATCCCCTGGGCCCGTGTTCTGCTGTGTTAAGATGGGATGGGTTTGCATCTTGGGTCACTGAGCAAACAGGGATGTGTCTCAGTGGTCACCTGAACCACAGACACATCTGTGGAGCTCCTTATTTTCAAATCTGTAGGTCTCAAAGTGTGGGGAAATACTTAGGTGTCTGCTCCCTGTCCTGGGAAGACAGGAAAAGCCTTAGTGTTTCCCTCTGCTCTGCCCCAGTGAGGCCAACTCTGGAGTACTGGGTCCAGTTCTGTGCTCCCCAGTTCAAGAGAGACAAGGAGCTACTGGAGAGAGGCCAGCAGAAGTAACAAAGCTGCTGAGGGGCCTGGAGCATCTGTGTGGCCAGGACAGGCTGAGAGCCCTGGGGCTGTTCAGCTGCACAAGAGCAGCCCCAGAGGGGAGCTGAGCAAGGCTGAGCAAGAGCTCAAGGGCCCCCGGGGGGGCAAGAGGCTGGGGCCAGACTCTGCTCAGAGGTGCCCAGCGCCAGGACAAGGGGCACTGGGCACCAACTGCAACCCAGGAGGTTCCCTGGGAGCAGGAGGAGCAACTTGTTTGGTGGGAGGGGGTTGGAGCCTGGCCCAGGCTGCCCAGAGAGCTTGGGGAGTCTCCTTGTCTGGAGAGATTCCAAAGGCGCCTGGAGCCTGCGCTGCTGGGCCCCCTGCTCTGGGTGACCCTGCTGGAGCAGGGGGGTGGCACCAGAGGAGCTCCAGAGGGCCCTGCCAACCCCCACCATTCCGTGAATTAGCCATGAAAATAGAATATGAAAAAAAGTGTTGGCTTTGTAGCTCTCTCCCTCAGAAGTAGGAGGGTTTTCCATTAGAAAATGCACACTTTAAGGCACAGGCAGCCCGCTGTGCGGCACTTTTGATGTGCCGAGCAGAGGCCGACAACGGCCGGCAGTCCCACAGCACTGTGATGGAAAAACATCACCCTCCCAGAGCCATGGGCGACGGCAGGGCTCGGCGTGATGGTGACTGTATCTCATCCCCTGGCAAACTTAGCGCCATTCATTATCTACCCTTAAAAATGTGCATCTCATTTCCAGCTTGAATTTTCCAGACTTGAGCTTCTAGCCGTTGGATATCCTTAGGCACTGGTTTCATTAGATCAGAAGGGTCTCCACCACACACCTCTTCCCCCCGGGAACGGCGCAGTGGGATCGCGTCGCCTCTCCATTTGTCTGATGGCACGTGTGTTAAGGCTTCCTCTGGATTTTCCAGCAGTTCCCTGGGACACACTCCAGCCCTTCGATGTTCTTCTTGGAGTGAAGGGCCCAAAACTGACCCCAGGATTCGAGGGGCGGCCTCCCCAGTGCTGAGTACAGGGCAGTGGGTATCCACAGGCTCAGGACACAGCTCCTTGCCTCTAAATTACCCCTGCCCGCTGGTAAAAACGGGCTTGGGCAGCTCCAAATCCTGGCTAAAACACTTAAAATCTCCTAGGGAGCAGCTTTCCAGGCCCGGTCCTGCTTTTCCCTGCCCCAGCTCGGGTGCTCTTTCACAGGAGCGTTCCCTGGCTCTGCACCAGTTCCACAGGGACACGGTTGTTCGCAGCACTGGGTTGGAGATGGAATAAAGTGTCTGTCTCCTCTGGCCCCCCGGGGTTTGTGAAGCTCTTGCCGGCTGCCAGCCGGCCCGGCCCGGCCCTGCGCGGGGTTCCTGCTCTGCCTCCGGCCACAGGGACGTGACGGGAGTCCCCAGCGAGCTGGGAAGAAGGTGAGTGATCCCAGAGCTGGGATGGGAACCAGCACTGAGCAGCCTGCTGCCTTCCTGGGGGCTGGGATCGGCTCTGGCAGGCAAAGGGAGTCAAGCATCGATGCTCTGCAAGGAAAAGAGGGGACCAGCTTATCCTGGGGACATAAGGGTAGCTCTAGGACTTGGAGAAGAGACCAACCTCCCCGCTGCCTCACCTCCAACCACAGGCAACCCTCTAGGCTGTGGGCAAAGGATGTAAGTGAGGAAGCAGCTCTGATGTGATCCTTTCCTGGCTGTGCTCCAGCAGCAGGGACCTGTGGAGCTGGCGGCAGCAGCTTCTGGACCATTATGTTCAGGAGCCATCAAGGAGCCCATACTTTTAATTCCTTCATAGAATCATAGACTGGTTTGGGTTGGAATGGACCTTAAAGCTCATCAGGTCCAACCCCCCTGCAGGGAGCAGGGACATCTGCAACTAGAGCAGGTTGCTCAGAGCCCCATCCAACCTCCCCTGGGATGGTGCCAGGGATGGGGCATCCACAGCTTCCCTGAGCAACCTGGGCCAGGATCTCGCTACCCTCAGGCAGCAAAAATTTCTTCCTTCCCTCCAGTCTAAATCTCCCTCTTTTAGTTGAAACCCATCCCCCCTTGTCCTGCTCAGCATTGCAGCACTGCTAAGAAGAGACCTGCTGAAAGGATTCTGGTCCCAGCCAACCTGAAAAGTAACCTCAGAATTGCAGCTGTTTTTTTGTCTCCACTTGAGCTTTTGGTTTTGTTCTGTGAGGTTTTTTATAGTGTGACATTTTCCTATGTGAGTAAAGAACCTTAAAAACCAAAGGGGGAGGAGATGGCAGAGGCAGCGATGCGCTGTTGATCCAACCACGATGACAAAGCCCTGCTCAAGCCCCAGCTGGAATTGTGGGTGTTCCCAGAGGGTCCTAAAACTGCCTTCACCTCTTTTCCCTTGATGGCACCAGGTCAGCCCACGTCTCCCAAACCAACTAGTTCTGTGGAGATCTCAGAAACGAGCTCAGGTCTCATCTCAACTCTGCTGCTGACACATATCTTTGGTCTGTACCCTTCCCCTGCTCCACCTGCCATGTTTCATCCCTGTAGACTGGAGACCTCTGTGTTCCCAGTGCTGGACATGGCCAGACCTTCACTGAGCAGCTCTCCAGCCACGGACTGGGAAGTGCCCGTCACTCAGCCTGGAGTAGGAGAGCACACCATGCCCAGGAATTCTACCACAGCTGAGAAAATCCTGGGCAATCCTCTAGCCACCGCACAAACCACTTTACAGCCTCTCCCCAGCCCAGTCTGTGGAGCAGAGCCATGAACATTTGTAGCCCAGTGGCCACCTCGACCTCAGATCCCCCGGTCCCTGCTCTCCTGAGCAGTGAGATCTCCGTGCCGGGCTCCCTGCCGCAGGGACGCGTCAGTGGGTCCATCAGGCGGAGCCGCCTCTCGCTGGCATTGTCTCGTCTTCAAAAGCCCAAGGACAATCCGCGTAATGACTCTGTTGGCAGTGGAAATCCAATTACTGGAGGGAAGCACTTCATTAGCGGGGATTTTCTCAGCGGCTGCCGGCCCAGGGGAGCTCGGCTGCCCGACAGCGCGCTGGCTGAGGCTGGAGCCAGCACGGGGCACCAGCTCCGTGTGCGTGGGGACGTGTGGCCGTGACAAGGTGTGCGAAGGAGGAGGTTGTGCCTCAGCCACGGCCCTGGGTGCTCTGCTCTTCTGTGACCTGTGCTGTCAGGGTCACTGCTCTCCTCTCCCCTTCTCACTCCCGTGGTCTCCAGTTGGAATCCAGCAGGCACTGGCTGCCTGGAGCCCTCTGTATGGGCGTGCCTGGCCTGGCTTCCCCACAGAGAACTTGTGATGGTTCAGTTCTCTAGGAAAAAGTCCTTAATCTGTTCCCCTTGTAGAATCATGGAATGGTTTGAGTTGGAAAGGACCCGTAAAGGTCATCTAGTCCAACTCCCCTGCCATGGGCAGGGGCATCTGCAACTAGAGCAGGTTGCTCAGAGCCCCATCCAACCTCCCCTGCAATGGGGCCAGGGACGGGGCAGCGACCACCTCTCAGGGCAACCTGGGCCAGGCTCTCACCATCCTCAGCAGCAAAAATATCCTCCTTCTATCTACTCTAAATCTCCCTCTTTTAGTTTAAACCATCCCCCCTTGTCCTGTCTCAAGAGGCCCTGCTCCAAAGTCTGTCCCCATCTTTCTGACAGGCCCCTGGAAGCCCTGAAAGGCCCCCAGAAGGTCTCCCTGGAGCCTTCTCTTCTCCAGGCTGCACAAGCCCAACTCTGCCAGCCTGGCCTCCCAGCAGAGGGTTCCAGCCCTCCCAGCATTGCTGGGGCTCCTCTGGCCCCGCTCCAACAGCTCCCTGTCTCTCCTGGGATGAGGACTCCCCAGCTGGAGCCAGCCCTGCAGGGGGGGTGTCCCCAGAGCCCTGGGAGCAGAGGGGCAGGATCCCCCCCTGGCCCTGCTGCCCACGCTGCTGGGGATGAGCCCAGGGGGCCAGGGGCTGCTGGGCTGCGAGCGCACGGGGCCGGCTCAGCTCCAGCTCCTCACCCCCAGCACCCCCAAGTCCTGCTCCCAGGGCTGCTCTCAACCCCTTCACCCCCAGCCTGGGCTGGTACCGGGGGTTGCCCTGACCCAGGGTCAGGACCTTGCACTTGGCCTGGTTGAACCTCATGAGCTGAACTTCATGAGGTTACTCATGTTATCTGCTGAGAGTTGCTGCCAGCTCACACCTCTCTTGAACTTGGTGAACCTGGCCCTTTTTAAAGAGTCCAGCACGTACATTCCTGATCTGCACCACATTTCTGCTGCAACACAGCACACCCTGTATGAAGGAGCCTTGGCACTGCTCAAGCCTGACATCACCAGAACGCAGCCGGCAGCGAGCAGGGCGAGCAGGAGACGCTGCTGCAGAAGACGCCGTAGCTTGAGACACGTCTGTGCAGGAGGTGCCTCCAGGGAGGTGGTGGATTCACGGGGCTGCGGCTCAAGCGCCGCGAGGGAAAAGAAGATAAATTTGGCTAAAGTGCAGAGCTCACCTTGCTGGCAGTGACAGATCATCTCCCTGCTATCGCCACTTTCCGTCACGCTGCTGAGAAATTGAAAGGGTTTCCACCAGGGAGAAATTTATTGTCCATTTGTCGGCTTGTTTGAAGACGCAGGTTTGATTCTAACAGCTGGCAGCAGCCTGGGCTCAGGTCGACGTGGAAGAAAAGCATAAAGGAGAGGCAGGACTGAAGACTGCTCCTCTACAGAGCCACTTTATCAAAATCCCTCTTGTCTCTCTGCCCTCTGATTCAGATGCTTTGATAGAAACCTCTGGGTCCTGCTTTGCCCATGGTTGATGCTCAACCTTTAGACTTTCCCCCCTCACTTGCATCTTCTGCACTCGTGGGGTGGGAGTCCTGCCTGCAGCAGCAGAACCCGTGGCTATCTTGTGTATAACGAGATGTGCCCCTTGATTGGCAAACACATACCCTGCCACTTTTCAAACTCATTCTGCAGCAGAGATCACAGAATCACAGAACGGTTTTGGTTGGGACAGACCTTTAAGATCACCAAGTTCAATTGTTCCCCTATCCCTGCCAGGGCACCACTGAGCCCTGTCCCTCAGCACCACAGCTCCAGGGCTTGGAAACCCCTCCAGGAATCAGGGGGACTCCAGCCCTGCCCTGGGCAGCCTGGCACAGGCCTGGACAACCCTGCAGGGCAACAAATTGTTCCTCAGCTCCAACCTAAACCTCCCCTGGGGCAACTTGAGGTCAGTTCCTCTTGTCCTGGTGCTTGTTCCTTGGGAGCAGAGTCCAAATGCCCCTGGCTCCAAGCTCCTGAATTTCAGAGAGTTGTGAAGAGCCAGAAGGTCTCCCCCTGAGCCTCCTTTTCTCCAGATTGAACAAGCCCAGCTCCCTCAGCCGCTCCTCACCACACTCCTGTTCCAGACTCTCCCCCAGCTTTGTTGCCCTTCTCTGGCCACGCTCCACCCCAAAAACCAATGTCCGTCTTGGAGTGAGGGGCCGAAAACTGACCCCAGTATCCGAGGTGCAGCTTCACCAGTGCCAAGGACAGAGATGTCACCCTGGAATGGGGTTGTAGAGCAGCCTTCTCACCTCCCCATTCAACCCCTCTGGCTGCACATCTCTGCTGGGGCTGCACAAGAAGCCAGTTTATGTCTGTGGGTACCAGAGACCTACATGTTGCTTCCTCGCCCATCCCACACCAAAATAACCGGAAAAAAAAAAAGGCTCTGGTAACACTCACTAAAATGTTTAAGTGTAAAATCACCACCTCCCTGCTGGGTTTCTGATTCAGCCTGCAACATTTTGTTTTATTCAGCATATTCCGGCAGAAGAAAACGTTTGAGATGAGCGCAGGGAAAGCTTCCTCATTCTCTTCCCTGGCTGAGCAGACTGAACTCTATCAGAGGAACACGGTTTGCTCTTTTTTCTTGCTCACCTTTGCTACCTGCAGGTGAGCAGGTACGTGCTGCAGTGGACTCCTAGGAGAGAAGCTTCTGTAGCTTGGTTTCTCAGTTGGTTTCTCAATGACATTTTCAGGCAGAGGCAGGCAGGGAGCTGTGGGTGAAGGAACATTTTGCATCAGCCTACACAGCAGTTCCAGCACCCTCGGTAAGCGGTGTGTGGGCAAGTCGTGCAGGGCTCTTCTCAACAGAGCTCCAGATCCGTGTGCCAGAGAGAGAACACCCTCTGAGGAACAGAGGGCAGAGCTCTCATTACAGAATCATTGACTCAGTTATTCCCTGGAAGTATATTCCAATGACTCTGGTTTTTTATTGCAGAGGGATGAATAAATCTGTTATTTTTTAGTGCAAAAAGGTTTCCATTTGAATTCACAGAGCACAGCTCTTGCTCTACAGGTAGCTCAGTGTAACCCCTCAGGGCCTCAGCAACAGCAGGGGCAAGTACAACGTGACACAAAAGACATCCTACCGGTGACCCAGGATGTCCATCTTTACCACAGCCCGTCCTTCACAGCTCCCTGTGTCTGTACCTGGAGATTGGCTTGGGAACCCTGTGCCTGGGATTGCAATTCCCAAAGCAAATAAAAAGAAGTAGTTATAAAAATAGTACAAGAAGTTTTTCGAAAACCTTACAAGCTGGCTGTTAGAAGGAGTGTCACCCTATCTGAGAATAAAAATATATTTCCACAACCAACAGGGTCAGTGTCCAGCATGGATAACATTTCTACCACCACGTCCCTCACTGCCAAGCAGAACTGCTCCGTAGCCCAGCGCTGGGTATCTTGGAATTGGCAGAGGAGGGTGGGATTTGTACTGGCCATGGACAGTGGGAAGGGGGACATGGCAGAGAGGGTCTTTGTTGACTGGGTNCCTGAAAGGCCCCCAGAAGGTCTCCCTGGAGCCTTCTCTTCTCCAGGCTGCACAAGCCCAAGTCTCCCAGCCTGGCCTCCCAGCAGAGGGTTCCAGCCCTCCCAGCATTGCTGGGGCTCCTCTGGCCCCGCTCCAACAGCTCCCTGTCTCTCCTGGGCTGAGGACTCCCAAGCTGGAGTCCTGGAGCACTCTGCTCCTACTGGGCAGAGTAGAGTGGGAAAATCACTCCCCATTCCTGCCATCCTAATCCCAGCCCAGGAGAGCAAACACCCACCAGCACCAGTCAGCAAGAGAGCTACTCACAGAAGGGCTTTCTGGGGAGCGAAGTGGAGGAGGAGTGTTAAAAGCAAAATCGTGACGTGCTGCTCATACTGTTGTGGGCCTGATTCAGAGCCCACCAGTGTCAATGAGGAGATATTTGGCTGGATAAGGATGGTTCCTTCAGGAAGAATGATATTTTCTGTTGCCATACTACCTCTGTGCTTCTCTTTCTGCTGGAAAACAGAAAAGTCATAAGAAGAAATCTTCTCCTGTGCTCAAAGAAGATGACTTTGGAAGAGTCACCTCCCTTTCCAGCCTCACCAGGGTCAGGAGCCGTGTTCTCTGCCTCATTAACTGTTCTCGCTGCTACGTCTGTGCCGCTCGCCTCGACTCTTTGATGCTAAGCACTCTATTTGAGATGTCTCATTGAAAGAAAAAAAATACCAACTTTAAACCTTTTTTTGTTTTTTTTTCTAGATAGCTAGCAGCAGGCTTCCTGCCAGCAGCCAGCCAGCCCATCCCGCTTTCCGTGCCGCTGCCTGGCATGGTCTGGTTTGATCTCAACAACAAGGACATGTCTAGAAAGAGGTTGGTGTCGATACCCACCCAGGGCAGGGAGAAGCAAATGAGACAGGGATGTGAAGAGAAGGAAGAGTGAGGTGATTCCCCCCCATGAAGAATCTCTGGCAGCCTGGGGATAGGCAGAAAATCTCCCCCTCTCCCCATGGCCCTTCTGACCTCAATATCCAGGAAGATAATCTAATCTAATCCGATTTAATAATCCAACATAATCTCCTAGAGTGTCGTGAACTGCATCTCACCAGCGTTATTGGAGAGTGGGGAAGTAATGGGCCTGTTACAGATGACATTGTCTAGCAGAAAGAACTATTTTTGGCTTCAAAAGCAACATTATTTCCTCACTGCCTACCCAGAAAAACACTCCCAGCCTCAGAGACTGCAGTGGAAACAGGTTTGATGTTCACAGCCTGTTCAAGGCCGGCACTGGGCTGCCCTTTCAGACTGGGAATGTGTCCACAGGCAGCCCAGGCCGCTAGAAACACTTTCTGGTTCTTATTGCCGGCTGGTTGCAGCTTCTCATGTGGTTTATTTTCCATGGTGACCAGGAAAATGTAAAGGTAGAGAGCATCTCACAGAATCCTAGAACTTAGCATGGTGAGGGTCGGAAGAGCCCTCTGGAGCTCCCCTGGTGCCAGCCCCCTGCTCCAGCAGGGTCACCCAGAGCAGGGGGCCCAGCAGCGCAGGCTCCAGGCGCCTTTGGAATCTCTCCAGAGAAGAAGACTCCCCAAGCTCTCTGGGCAGCCTGGGCCAGGCTCCAACACCCACAAATGGGATGGGAGCATGAAGGTGACGGTGGATAAAGCGAAGAGCAATTCTGATAGAATGGTGACAGCTGAGTTTAGGTCTCTTGACATCTTGGCTCTGAAGGAGAGCAAGACAAATGGCAACTGCTGGAGTGGGAAATTGTTCTTGACATAATGCTAATTATTATTATTATTACTACCATTACTATTCCTCTTACGAGGAGCAGCTAAGGGAGTGGGGCTTGTTCAGCCTGGAGCAAAGGAGGCTCAGGGGAGACCTTCTGGCTCTCCACAGCTCCCTGAAATTCAGGAGCTTGGAGCCAGGAGGGGTCAGGCTCTGCTCCTAAGGAACAATCGCCAGGACAAGAGGAACTGGCCTCAAGTTGCCCCAGGGGAGGTTTAGGATGGAGCTGAGGAACAATTTGTTCCCCTGCAGGGTTGTCCAGGCCTGTGCCAGGCTGCCCAGGGCAGGGCTGGAGTCCCCCTGATCCCTGGAGGGGTTTCCAAGGTGTGGAGATGTGGTGCTGAGGGACAGGGCTCAGTGGTGCCCTGGCAGGGATGGGTTAAGGATTAGACTCAATGATCTGAAGGGTCTCTCCCAACCAAAATGGTCCTCTGATTTTTAAATGGGATAGACTGTGCTATGAGGGCAGAGCCAGAGGATGGCAAGATGTTAGGGAGAGAGCTGAGAAGAAGCTGGGAGGGGACACAGCCAGGACAGACTGTCCAAATGGGTATTCCAAACCATATAACATTATGTCCAGTATATAAAATGGGGAGAACTGGTCAGGAAGTGGTTCGGAACTGACTGGGCATCAGTCACTGAGTGGTGAGCAGTTGGGTTGTGCATCACTTTTTATGTTCTAATCACTCTGTACACTAATTCTTTTATCATTGTCATATTATTACTATTATCAGCAGCAGCAGCAGCGGCATCGTCATTATCTTCTGCATTTTCTGTCCTTTTAAACTGTCTTTATCTCAACCCATGAGTTTGGAGGTTTTTCTGCTTCTGTCCCCATCGCATTGGGTGGGTGGATGAGTGAGCAGCTCTGTGCTGCTTCATTGCCAGCTGGGGTTACACGACCACAGACGGTCACTGGCTCTTGGGGGGATTTATCAGCTGCCCTGCCCTGAAGTGTCAAAGGTGGAACCAGAAGAAAGGCAGGTTTGAGGAGTCCAGGCTGTTAGAAAAGACAGCAGAGGAGGAGCTCACGCGGGAGAAGCAACAAGAGCAGCTCAGCTCGCCCGCCAGTGCACCCTGCTCTGACAGGACAGGAGCTTTCACACTTCTCCTGACACGTGTGTCCTGATCCCAAACCGAAACCCACCTGGAAGTCCCCAGAGATGCCTCCAGATCAAAGAGGCAAAGCAGAAGAGGCAGCTGAAGCTAACCAGGGGTGCAGGAGAAGAGAGGGCTGAACCCTCGAGGGAGCAGAATCTCTTCCACCCAGCATTTCAGCCTGAAAAAAAGATAAAAACTATTTCAGACCATCACCCGAAAGAGTCAAAGCAAATGAATAAACATGGGAGACAATATTAATTGTCTGAAACACAATCTGTTTGACTTTTGCTTTATAAAGATCTCTCCACTTTGGTTCCCATGGCAACTACTGCTCAAACCCACACTTTTCCTAATCATCTTCACCCAGTTTGAAGCCACTGGGCAATCCGACGAAACGCAAAGAAGAGAATTTGTTTGCGCGTCGAGGAAACCGCCGCCTAATGAGCCAACGGTGACAGGGAGAGGCCAAGTTTACAATTCTGGCCCTAAAGAGACACTTCATTACTGAATAATTAGCAGTTCCTGGAGTTTCTTAGCGCAGAGAGGAGAGGCTGATGGATTTTGGTTGTGATGCTGAGGCCTCCCAAGCAGTTTTCCAAAGCGGGAAGCGACGATTCTCGCTGCACGGGGCATGTCCCCCAAGCTGCAGTCAGGCACAGGTTGTGTAAGGGCAGAGGCTGAGATGGTGAAGCTCTTGGCTCACACTGAAGCTCTCAAAAGCCCCAACGTGGGGTCTTCTGGACCCTGTGATCTTTGCTGAGGCAGCTCAGCTATTGAGGAGCTGAAGGACTAGGCTGTCGGGTGGGAAATTCTTTCTAATGGGGCTTCTCAGCTTCTTGAGGGCTGGAGCACCTCTCAAGCTGAGAGAGTTGGGCTTGTCCAACCTGAAGAAGAGAAGGCTCCAGGGAGACCTCCTTGTAGCCTTCCAGTATCTGAAGGGGGCCGACAAGAAAGCTGGGGAGGGAAAATTTGCAAGGGCTTGTGGTGATAGGATAAGGGGAAACGGCTTCAAACTGGAAGAGAGTAAACTTAGATTAGAAATCAGGGAGAAATTCCCCACCGTGAGGGTGGTGAGACACCGGCCCAGGTTGTCCAGAGGAGCTGTGGATGTTCCATCCCTGGAAGTGTTCAAGGCCAGGCTGGATGGGGCTCTGGGCAACCTGGTCTAGTGGGAGGTGTCCTTGCCCAAGGCAGGGGGTTGGAACCGGATGATCTTCAAGGTCCCTTCCAACCCAAATCATCCTAGGATTCTATGATCCCATGAATTCTTTCCCCTGCTATAGAGGATTTTTCTGTAGGAGGAAGCACTGGCACATGGACTGTCTGCTTGGAACGAAATCCAGACCTACAGAAAACCAGCTCTTGACTTTATTTCCTCTAAGGCCAGAGAACTGTTGTGAGTGGAATTCCAAATGTCAACTTGCTCAAAAGGACAAACCCAAAAACCAACCCAATAAATTAGGCGGGATCATTCCTTTTTTTCTTCCTGCAGCAATACCAAATGCATCCCTGGGACATCCAGGGTCAGCCCGGTTTCACCTGGAGCTTTAGGACGATGACTTCACATCTCCTGCCTCTTATGATTACACATAGGAAAGCTCTCTGCATAATCTCTTGGCATTTCATTAACGAAGGCTCCACAAACGAGGTCAGGGAGCTGCTGCTGTACCTCGTGCAGGGACTGCGGCGCTCGGGCCGAGTTTGGAGATAATTACCTGGTTGGCAGTGGGTCATCTTCAAGCGGTCCTTCATCAGGTCAGCCCTGGGGCGAGCAGCCTCCGTGCTCTTGCTGCTCATTCATCTGCTTTAGTGCTCAGCTCATCATTGGGACTCGTATGGATACTTCAAAAATAATCAAATAACAGAGAAAAGACGTAAAAATAGAGCTGGTTCAATTTGTTCACATTTCAGATAGAGATGAATTAACATTCTGCAAAAAATTAAAAGAAAAAAAAAGAAAGGGGAAGGAGTGGGTGAGATTGGGTGGCATTTTTTAAAATGTTTTTGACCACTTACAGAATGGGTTGAAATTGGAAAATCTGTTCATCTCTGTGGCTTTAACTTTGGGGAGAATGTAGAGATATTCAAGCATTTTAGCCTTTTTTTTTTTTTTCCTCTCATTTTCAGCTCAAAAGAAAAGCCAGAGGAAGCAGAGTCTTTTCTACTCCCACTCCTGCCTGTGGGATCTGATTTGCTGAGGCACAGATGTCATCAGGAAAAGGATGGTTTCTTGATTACATGGGCATTTTTCGCTTTATCATCCTTCATCCTGGATCAAACCCAAACAGCTCTGTGGGCAGGAGAACATATCGGCCTTGTTTGCTGGGCTCAGCGCCCCGCGGCTCAACAGCCCTGCGGCTGGCGAGCGTTCCTGCCAATGGAAGCTTTCCCCGCAGCGGAGATCACGGAATCAGAACCACAGAGTGGTTTGGGTTGGAAAGGACTTTTAAAGGTCATCATTTTAGACAGGTTGAGGCCAACGGGATGAGGTTCAACCAGGCCAAGGGCCGGGTCCTGCCCTTGGGTCACAACATCCCCCTGAACCGCTCCAGGATGGGGCAGAGCAGCTGGGAAGTGCCTGGTGGGAAAGGACCTGGGGGGGTTGGTCGATAGGTGGCTGGAGGTGAGCCAGAGAGTGCCCAGGGGGACACGAAGCCCCAGCATCCTGGCTGGGGCAGCACTGGGGGGGCAGCAGGGCCAGGACAGGGATCGTCCCCTTGGACTGGGCACTGGGGAGGCTGCCCCTCGAATCCTGGGGTCACTTTTGGGAATTGCCTCCCAGAAGGAGCTGGAGGGGCTGGAGCGTGGCCAGAGAAGGGCAGAGAAGGCAGAACAGACTAGAACGACGACCGGGTGTCCCTAGCAAGAGAGGCAGGAAATTTCTCGCCAAGGAGGATTTTCTTCCGAACCTTCTGTCTGTTCCCCGCGAGGAGCGGTCTCAACTCTGCCGCCCTGTGGCAGCGCTGAAAAGAACATGAAAAAAAGTCACCACGGGTGAAAAAATCGACTCGTCAGTGTGGAGCTCACCCCACTGGGCGAGGAAAGTCCCTGCTCGGCATCAGAGAGCGCTCGATTATACAAACAGGCATTTCCACCTTCTGACCTCCACCATCAGAACTTTGTCCCAGAAGAGGAGATGGTGTTTTGCAGAACCACTTGGGGCTAAGAATCATAGAATTGTTTAGGCTCAAAGAGACCTTGAAGATCATCGGCTTCAATTGTTATCCCATCCCTGCCAGGGCACCACTGAGCCCTGTCCCTCAGCACCACAGCTCCACGCCTTGGAAACCCCTCCAGGGATCAGGTGGACTCCAGCCCTGCCCTGGGCAGCCTGGCACAGGCCTGGACAACCCTGCAGGGCAACAAATTGTTCCTCAGCTCCAACCTAAACCTCTCCTGGGGCAACTTGAGGCTGGTTCCTCTTCTCCTGTTGCTTGTTCCTTGGGAGCAGAGCCTGACCCTCCTAGCTCCAAGCTCCTGAATGTCAGGGAGTTGTGGAGAGCCAGAAGGTCTCCCCTGAGCCTCCTTTTCTCCAGGCTGAACAAGCCCAGCTCCCTCAGCCACTCCTCACCACACTCCTGCTCCAGACCCTTCCCCAGCTCCGTTGCCCTTCTTTGGAGACTCTCCAACTTTCTCAGAGGATGGGGACACTTATGGTGGTTTGCCAAAAGGAAGGCTGTGAGCAGTTTGACCGGGCTCCTTGGGGATCAGGAGAGTTTCCACCAGAGATTTTCTGCTTTCCCCCTTTAGCGGTGGTGGAATTGGAGCCAATGTTGGCTGCAAAGGCAGGACACCCTGCTCTCAGCAGAGATCTCAGGAGACAAACCTCTTCCTTCCTTCACCACCTCTGAATTTTAACACCAGCACAGCACCACAGGACCATGGATTTGTCTCAGTTTTGGACACGAGGAGGTGTGGACAAACTCTGCAATGGGAGAGAGCATTAAGGACCTGTAGTAAAACTTGTTTAGTAAGTGTTGGCCTACAATTTAACTTCGTCAGTTTGCACAGGGAATAAGCTGAGGTGACTAAGCTGGAGGAGGAAGGCACAGAAGATACAGTGAAGACCTTCTTGTCCTCAAAAGCCTCACATTCTTCACAAAGGAACAAGACAATGTCCATGGAATAAGACAGGGAGATAAAAAGCAATTCAGAACAGTCCTTACCCTTAAAAGAATTCCAGGAACCAAGTGAAGGAGCTAGGAAGTCATACTTTTCAGGGTCTTTCAAGGGAGTTTGGTGTGCCTTTGAAATTGCTCTTTATTTACAGTCAAATTATTTACCAGCTCTTTTCCCCTTGAGCTTGGGAGAATTAAATGGCAGGATGGTTTTCCCTGCCTCACAGTTCCCTCTCCTTCCAGGTGGGACTCAGGACCAGAGGAGCTCTCCTGCAGTGTCACCTAAAGGCTGTGTTGCAATTACTTCTGCTGTTGCCCGTGCTCCATTGCGGTTTTTTTTTCTCTTTTGTTAACGTGCACACGGATTAAATCGAATTCGTCCTCCACGCAGTCACTTGTTTGGACGCGCCGAAGGAAAGAACATCCAATCATCCCCTTATTCTCCATGAATGGAAGGTGGGATCAGGCTTCTAGGACGAAGATCAAAGCCACGTGGCTCAGTAGTCACCCAACCTCTGCTCCGCGGGCTAACACAATGTTATTTGTTTCTGAGCTTGTTCTTCAACTCTTCAGGATGAGAACTGCTCCCCCGCAGCGCCGACGGCAGCTGGGTGCATCGTGTCCCGTTGGCGATGCAGAAGGGAAGGGTTCTTGGATTATCAATGATGAATTTTAAAAATTCAGTTGTGACTAAACCATAAAGGCAGTGAGAAGGGCGAGCGCTGGACGCAAGGACTTATTGCTGAGCCCTGGATCAACAGCTAACAAGCTTCATCAAGGCCTTAGCAATGCCTTGGTGTTCTTCCACAGAACAGAACAGACACGTTGTACTGTAGAAAACTTGCCAAAATTGGGGGAAAAAATCCCCAAACACAAGCACTGATTTATTCTTTTCCTTGCACCGGTCTAACGGCTGCCGCAGAGCAGCTGTCACCACCTTCCGAGGCTCTACATCGTAGGATATGAAATTGTGGCAAAGGTCCCTTTGAAACATGGGAAAAACGGAAAAAAGAGGTTCCTTCCCTCGAAGGAAGAATCTTCCCCCAAGGAACGAATGGTAGTTGGAGGTCTGTAGCTCATGGTGTTCAGTGCTGAGTCCAGTGTTACTAAACACACTCATCAATGACCTGGATGAAGGGATGGAGCAGACCCTCAGCCAGATCACTGACGATATAGAACTGGGAGGAGTGGCTGATACACTGGAGGCTGCACTGCCATTCAGGGAGACCTGGAGAAGTTGCAGAGTTGGGCAGAGAAGAACCTGATGAGGTTCAACAAGGACAAGTGCAGGGGAGGAACAACCCCCTGCACCAGTACAAGGGAGAGGGTGACCTGCTGGGAAACGGCTCTGTGGAGAAGGACGTGGGAGTGCTGGAGGACAAGTTTCCTGTGAGCCAGCAATAGGCCCTCAGGACCAAGAAGGCCAAGGGTCTCCAGGGGTCATGAAGAAGAGTGTGGGCAGCAGGTTACGGGAGGTTCTCCTGTCCCTCTACCCTGCCCCAGTGAGGCCACCTCTGGAGT